>JAVFBX010219688.1:0-11440 GCA_034783855.1 Mopalia kennerleyi | reverse complement strand
CTCGATCCAATGGGTTCTTAGTAGAAAAGTTCTGACACACATTCAGCGAGAATAATCTGTTATAAATTATTACCTGATCTAGTTTAGATAAGACAATAAACCCTAACCATTAAATTATCGTTCAACTAATACTATGTATGCTACAAGTTTTGTTTTGCAGATTTCAAAACTCAGCGTAGAACTAAAAGAATCTATATCAGTTACAATTTACTTAAAATAATATTCCTTTAGAAACATTTAGTCTTAACGTCCAAATTATTAAATGCATTTCAAACGTATTTGTCATCATAATTCATAATAAACAGATAAAGGGTGTTGAAGTACCAGTTTTTAAAAAGTGTATTTTCCACTTCAAGGTAGCTAAACACAAGATGTGGGAGAAATCTAGACGTGTGGGGATGTGAAGGAGGCCAACATTCCCGGAAACTAGATTGTAAATGAAGTATGGGATATAGGGAATAGTTAATGTTCTTGATTAGTTTCCCATCAGTTGTGTGCTTGTTTATTTGCATTTTAAGGGTATCTGGTTCATTTTATGACACGGATCTCCTTGTTTGCTTTCTGCATCAGAACGGAAATAAGATCAAGTTTAAATCCATTTTAGAATTACTCGCTGTCGGTCCGACAAATTGCTGGCATATTGTTTTTGTGAAAGAGGATTTCTAAATAATGTTGTCAACCTCTGAGCCCATGACGCCAGATTGTTATCAGTGTTCCCCAAGACGCTGACATAACATAAGTTATCAATGTGTGTTGTATCAGTTTGTGTTAATTAGCATAACGATAAATCGCAATTATATACGTTCGTCTTTTATCCGTGTTTTGTTTTGTTAAGTGATGGCCGTAAAGGATTTATTGAATTTACCCGTGAAAGTGGTCTAAAGACATCTATAGCAGTAGATACAGCCAGGATAATCTGATCGGTTAGTTTGTTTGCTGGTCAGTGTTAATCTCTCCTTGGGTAGATCGTTTCATGTGGTCAGGGAGCTAGTCTGTCATTGATTAGTTTGTCTACCATGATCAGGGTGTTAGTCTATCATTTGTTAGTTTGTCTTCTGTAATCAGGATATCCGATTGGCTAGTGTATTTACCTTCATCAGGGTACTAGTCTTTGGCTGATTAGTTTGCCTACCTTGATCAGACTCTTGGATTCGTTGGTTTGTCCACCTTGATCCGGGTCTGTCATTATCTAGTTTGTCTACCTTTATCTGTTAGTAGTAGTCTGGTTTTGGCGAGTTTGTCTAAGGTTGGCTAGTTTGTCTAGCCTTGATCCGGGTATCTAGTTGGCTATTTGTGTGATACCTTGACCTTCTAGTAGTCCTTTTTTATTTATGCTAGTTTGTCTACTTTCATCACGGTAATAGACTCTTATTGGTTATTGTATCTAACTTGATCCGGATCTCTGATTGGTTAGTTTGTTTACTTTGGTCAGGGTGCTAGTGTATGATTGGTTGGTGTATCGTATCTACGATCAGAGTGGTAGTCGTCAAGTTAGATAGAGATACAGTCAGCAATCAAGGTGTTTACTGATCTGATAAAAGTGTCTGTTTTCCCGGAAGTGGAATGGGAAAGACAATTATTATGGATGTATTCATGTGAATAAGGCTTGGTGGCCTCAATATCACCCCAGCCACTCACTATTATTAGCACACTATCATGGTAATAGACTCAGCAACTCTCTTATTCACCCAAATCAACAACCGCCTAACCAGTTTACCGGCCTTGCCCATGTTTGTGAGAGAGAGTAGGTGAATTACTATCACATTCTTCCAACCACTCAGACGGTATTTATCTCTTTTCAGAGACTTTAAGCAGATAAGAAAAGCGAGGACGGATCTCTATGGGAAATAATTCGGTTCAGTTGTGTAATGCTAGTGTGACATTTCTTAACGTTTACAATGTAATTTGTAGTCTCGTATTGAGCGGTGATACGGGGCGATTTGAATTGCACCGTTTTAACTACTATTTCAGCTGGAAAATGCCATCTAAGCCCGATATTTGTAATACTCTGTCTGTACCACATATCATTGTATACACTAGAATCCAGACTGGGCGTAACTACTTAACTTGTATTTCTAAAAGGAAATGTTACAGATGTTATTGATGTTATAAACATGGACTAAGATTAAACATCGTTTGAGGGCTTACACCTTTACAAACGGTTCCTCTCTATAGGCTCTATAGTGATCATCTCGCCTTCACATGTCTGCCGCCAGTCATGGTAAATAAGGTGTAATGGACCTTTGCCGTACACGGATACACTGCTAAAAAAAAACTGGCTGTGGATAACATTTTGGCGAGCTTATTTTCAGCCATATACTTTTATCCTAATAATCGGATTCAATGTTTTAAAACTGAGAGAATCATAAATTGTAAATGTTAAGGAGCGAGAAGTTACAGATTTACTCAACAAATAGGGATGTGTCGGGTTACACTCTCCATTAGGTTCATATGGCAGGTTTACTTTCCCACATGGCTCCCTAGAATTTATTCCCCTTAATGTAAGTCGGCTATATGCTTATTCATAGAGGTCATCCTGTTTATCATCGGTTACACAGTTACCGCTAGGAAAACCCGCTTCATGGAGTCCACTTTCCCAACAATTGTCTCATATGCGGGTATTGACTGGAAAACACTGCTGTTTTGGCCAGATGTTCTGGTGAGACAACGATGAGATCATTGAGAAAAAGCTGAGACCAGTGAGACAACGATGAGATCATTGAGAAAAAGCTGAGACCAGTGAGACAAAGATGAGATTATTGACACAAACATGAGATCATCGAGACAAAGATGAGAACATTCAGACAAAGATGAGATCATTGAGACAAAGATGAAATCATTGAGACAAAGATGAGATCACTGAGACAATGACGACGCCATTGATACAAATGTGGACGGGTTCATTCGGGTAACCGTCTCCATTAAGTTAATTTAGAATGATTCCCGAGAACGTCGTTCTATTCGCAGGATTACATTCGAATTTCGTACCCAATGTGGAGGGAGGTGAATTACAAGAGCGCCTTTTTTGAATCAAAACGGACTTTTCCCTGCTCTAAATCTATTGATCGCACTGGATGAAGGCAGCATTGTAGTCATTGACAGTGTGTGTTTTCCTGGTAATGTTAATAACTATACAGGTTAAAACTGTTCAATTTACAAATGAACCTCAACCTCTGCCTCCCAGAATTCATTCTTATTCACTATTCAATCGGTCAGCTTTTGTTAAAAATGTCACTCTATCTGTTTGCATTGTTGGCTATTATTGTGATAACTTAATCTTCTAGTAGTAGTCTTGTGTTATTTTCGCCTGTTTGTCTACCTTCTTCACGGTAATACTCTATGGTTATTTATTTTATCTACCTTCATCCGGGTCTCTGATTCGTTAGTTTGTCCCCTTGATCGGAGTATTTGGTTGGTAAGTTTGTCTATCTTGATCCGGGTCTCCGATTGGTTATTTTGTTTACTTCGCTCAGGGTGCTAGTGTCTTATTGGGTGGTGAATCGTATCTACCTTGATCAGAGTGGTAGTAGCGAATTTAGATAGAGATACAGTCGGCAATCAAGGCGTTTGTTGATCTGATACAAGCGTCTGTTTGTCCCGGAAGTAGAATTGGAAAGACACTTATTATGGATGTATTCATGTGAATACGGGTTGGTGGCCTCAATATCACCCAGACCACTCACTGTTATTAGCACACTATCATAGACTCAGCAACTCTCTTATTCACCCCCAATCAACAACCGCCTAACCAGTTTACCGGCCTTGTCCATGTTTGCGTAGAGAGTAGGTGAATTACTATCACATTCTTCCAACCACTCAGACGGTATTTAACTCTTCCAGAGACTTTTAGCAGATAAGAGAAGCGAGGACGGACCTGTGGCAGGATCTCTATGGGAAATAATTCGGTTCAGTTGTGTAATGCTAGTGTGAGACTTCTTAACGTTTACAATGTAATGTGTAGTCTCGTATTGAGCGGTGATACGGGGTGATTTGAATGGCACCGTTTGAACTATTATTTTAGCTGAAAAGGGCAAACTTGGCCCGATATTTGTAATGCTCACATAGCATTGTATACACTATAACCCAGACTGTGTGTAACTACTTAACTTGTATTTTTAAACGGAAATGTTACAGATGTTATGGATGTTATGAACAGGGACTGAGATTAAACATCATTTGAGAGCTTACACCTTTACAAACGGTTCCTCTCTATAGGCTGGTTAAAGGCCATCTTAAGCTCTTCTGATAACGACTACTTGTCCATACCAAAACAACCAGAGCATTGAATGTTTTAGTCATGAATCTTTCATATCGTCACTGTAATAAAATAACTGCCTACCATATATTTATCACTTTTGAGATAAATTGAAAACACCTGTTAATCGGCCTAAGCCACATGTTTAACTCGGTAGGTTTTCTTATTGATTTCAATCCAATTTGCAGTAAGCACTGTTATAAAAAAAAGTGTATCTCATGATGTTGAGCTGATTTAGGCAAAATTATAAATAGCTCAAAAAATGGCATAGGCACTTATTTTAATAGGGTGACGATATGCTAAATACATAAGAGAGTAGATTTCAGTAAACTGACACGATTGATGACCACCTACATGTATCTCTTCTCCTCCTCATGTCTGCCGTCAGTCAGGGTTAATAAGGTGTAATGGAACATTGTTGTACACGGATACACTGCTCAAAAGAAGCCTGGGTATGGATGACATTTTGACAAGCTTATTTTCAGTCATATATTTTTATCCCAATAATCGGATTCAAGGTTGAAACTGAGAGAATCAGAAATTGTAAATGTTAAGGAGCAAGACATCACAGACTTTCTCAACAAATAGGGATGTGTCGGGTTACAGTCTCCATTAGGTTAATTTGGAATAGCAGATTTATTTTATGATTTAAAGGATACTGACTCGCTGGTGTTTATTCTTCGTAATGTCAGTCGACACTATGCTTTCTTAGCAGACTGAAGAAACAAGTTATTCATTGAGGTCATCCGGTTTCTCTTCAGTTATACAGTTACCACTAGGAAAACCCGCTTGATGAAATCAACTTTTCCAATAATAATCTCAGATGCGGGTATTGTCTGGAAAACTCGACTGCTTTGGCCAGATGTTCTGGTGAGGACTCGATAATAACTGTATTTTAGGGGGATGACTATGCTCATTCTCTTGTTATTCACCTCCCGCTACATTGGGTATGAAACTCGAATTAATTCCTGCGAATAGAACGACTTTCTCGGGAACGGATACCATTACAACACCATATTTAATAAGGGAGCTGAGAGCTTAGATTTCCTATCCATGGTCAATATTAATAATTCATGTTTCCATCTGAAACTTAGTCCGCTTTCGGTTTCAAATTGCATATGGAAAAAATACAATAATGATTCTCGACACCGGTTTCAAACTGTTAACCTTTCAAAAACAACCTTTTGTCATTTTGAGACACATATAAATAACTTATTTCTTGAAGGATGTTTACACAAAAATGGCCAGTCTATTACGAATGAGAACAAATTATTTTTAGAGTCTTATCTTGTTTATTATTCAATGTAAATTCATCCATCTAGTCTCAGTTGATTTAAACTGTGCATGTGTTCTCAAGTCAAATACTAATAGATGAATAATGCAGAAATCAATATTTTTGGCTAATTGGGTACTTTGAGGGAAGAATTCACCGTAAATCTTGAAAAACTGTTGTCGTTTATGGAATGTTTATTAAATATAACACGACTTACGATTAAACAAACCATTGGTTGAGCAAGCATTGTGGAGTACAGCCCGTTAACCACCGCCCTTATAATCAGGCCTGTAATTACACTCTTTAATAAACAGAAACAAATTAATTATTGGTTTTCGCCAAACGGCGTTTTCTGTAAATTGTTCATTTAAACTTTATGCTAATATATCTAATGTTAAAAAAAGACTGTGTTGAATTGGAGAGAATTGTCATTTCAAGAACAGGCGAGTGGGATTTCGTGTCTGGGTAACACACACCTCGAGTCCAGTAACCTGAATATCTGTCATCTGAGACGCCAATGTCAAGGGAGTTCCTGTTTGATGGGTGTAAAAAGGATTAGTCCACGAAGAACGCTGGGACATACAACAGATCTTACTTTAAAGGACGGGGAAATCTAACTCTCTGGGGGACGAAGCTAAAAGAAAATTTACAAATCTCCCACCAAAACGTCATGTAGTATGGTTAAACACATCGGCAACGGATGACCTCCATCTTTTCAATGTGTGAGATACTAAAAAAAACTTTATTACCTCCCTTGAAAAATAACTCCCATCATTTTACCTTGATATAATGCTCGCAATTAAAACTCTGGATTAAATTAATCAACTTTGTAGAATTCTTACCAAATAGTCTTTAAGGAAAGAAGGAAGTCTCTTTTCTTGACGAATTTCCAGCTTTACGTGTGGCCTAATGACGCATATAGCAGCCGCAGAAGAGTTGTTTAGTTCTGGAGCCTGTCATACGAAACATGCGTAGCCTACGTTGAACGTAATGACCATGCCGTCCAGTGCTGAAAGTGTTGCGTCGTCTCGGTATGGTGCAGTAAGTGTTCAAAACTCCCTGTCTTTATAACAGTTGAATAAATACAGCGCACCCATATGTTTGGCCAACGAATGTTAACATGTTAAGCAATACAAGCAACATGTGTTTCCCTCTCGTCTAATACTGACTGCAGATAGGTAACCGGGACGTGTTTGTGTAGACATGTGTAGTGTGGTTGGTTATTATCCCTAACCAAACCATGGCGTCTTTTATAATTACTTACTGAGTGCGAATGCTTAAGGGATAATTGTTTTAATGATTTATAGCTGTGTTGGTTAATGATAAAAGCAGAAACAGTATCTATCTATAATCAATTCAAGAATTTTGTTAGTATATCACATAACTGCAATTATCATCTGCAAGCCTCAGCAATGACACAGAAATTGTCTAACTAGCTATATATGACTGGGTGCTTTATACAAATCTTCGCAAAAATCACACGTCTATAAAAGCCCACGCATGTCCTTCTGACCAAGACCGTATTTATCTGCAATTAACAATGATTGTAACTATTTCTTGCAGTTCGCTATTGCCTATCAGTGGTGTAGGGATGCGGAATCTCAACATCGTTTCAATTGTGAATTCAATATTTTAAAGATTTCATAAGACACCTCCGCTGATTCCAGTAATTTTCATTATATAGTACCCCTGTTTCGACGGTTTTCATTAGACAGTATTCGCTGATTTAACGGTTTTCATTAAACAGTACCGCTGATTCAAAGGTTTTTATTAGATAGTACAGCTGATATCAGACGTTTTCATAAGACAGTACCGCTGATTTCAGAGGTTTTCATTGGACAGCACTGTTGATTTCAGAGGTTTTCATTGGACAGCACCGATTTGAGAGCTTTTAATTAATGAATTTAGTTGATTAGCTGGTATTTAATTATTGGTTAGCCTACAAATAATGAAGTATACACCAAAAACTCAAAACATCAAACAAAGATGTTTGAGTTTTTCAAAACTTGTCTAGACTGCTAAGTTCCATTCATTTGGATTCATAAAAAATCTTCTCGTAGAAGAATGTGATTGTGAATACCTTTCATATTCACGTTTATTCAGTTGTCAATTGTCTATCACGGTGACAAAGAAGTCACTAAAATTATAGATCGATAATTCTTTGACAGCTCAGTTAGTTAAGATGATCGTGATTACTCCCGAAAAAAAACTTTCGAAATGAAAACAAAAACCTAAACAGCCGCATTCTCCATCAATAAAAAAAGTTTTCCCAAAGCGAAATGGTTTGATTACAATTTAAGGACATAGGAATTAAACTGTGAACATTTCTCATGGATTGTGTGTCAAATTCTGACTTAGTTTAATATTTGTCTTCATATTCAGCAAAACAGGATTCAAACATCCTATTATTTGCATTCACCAGGAAATTGAAGGTCAAGGATAACGTTTTTCAACCTTACAGCGGGGTGCCTTGACATGATCATCTGTCTTCTTTAAATAATACAATTCACCGACAGAAGCGTTAGGTTTGAAAGTGGATAGCAGTCCATCTGCCTTGACCAGGAATAATTTCAATGACAAGAAGGAGATAATGTCGGAAACCCCTCATAAGGCGTTCAGTCCGTCACGCATTCATCTTGTTAGCCTTAACTATACCATGGGGGACGATTCATTTATAACATACGGGGACTGGACTCCGCCCATATTGGTTTGGTCTTTTGATTTCCACGACCAAAACGCTGTATTCCGTGTAACTGATTAACCTCCCGTCATCCATCAAATGATTTATTTGGACCTGAATGATTTTTGAGTTACCCTACCAATGCCCGTCTGTAACATGCTGAATTATTGTGGTGATGAACATTCGTGGCAAATATTTAAAATGTACCGGTTGTCTTATCGAGTTCTCCCAATCACAGTCAGAATTCACCAGACTGATTCTCTCAATCCCATCCACCTTTCACCAGACAGATTCTCCCAAGCCCATTCACTTCTCATCAGATGGATTCTCCCAATCCCATCCACTTCTCATCAGATGGATTCTCCCAATCCCACCCACTTCTCATCAGATGAATTCTCTTAATCCCACCAACTTCTCATCAGATGGATTCTGCCAATCCTTTCCACTTCTCCTCAGATGGATTCTCCCAATCCCACCCACTTCTCATCAGATGGATGCTCCCAATCCCATTCACTGTTTATCAGAGGGATTTTCCCAATCCCGTCCACATCTCATCAGATGAATACTCCTTATCCTATTCACTTCTCATCAAATGTATTCTCCCAATCCCATTCACTTATCACCAGGTGAATTCTTCCAATCCCATCCACTTCTCATCAGATGTATTCTCCCAATCCCATTCACTTCTCATCAGATGGATTCTCCCAATCCCATCCACTTCTCATCAGATGGATTCTCCCAATCCCATCCACTTCTCATCAGATGGATTCTCCCAATCCCACTTACTTCTCATCAGATGGATTCTCCCAATCCCATCCACTTCTCATCAGATGAATTCTCCCAATCCCATCCAGTTCTCATCAGATGAATTCTCCCAATCCCATCCACTTCTCATCAGATGAATTCTCCCAATCCCATCCACTTCTCATCAGATGAATTCTCCCAATCCCATTCACTTTTCATCAGAGGGATTCTCCCAATCCCGTCCACATCCCATCAGATGAATTCTCCCAATCCCATTCACTTCATCAGAGGGATTCTCCCAATCCCGTCCACATCGCATCAGATGAATGCTCCCAATCCCATTCACTTCATCAGAGGGATTCTCCCAATCCCGTCCACATCTCATCAAATGAATTCTCCTTATCCTATTCACTTCTCATCAAATGTATTCTCCCAATCCCACTCACTTATCACCAGGTGAATTCTTCCAATCCCATCCACTTCTCATCAGATGGATTTTTCCAATCCCGTCCACTTCTCATCAGATGGATTCTCCTTATCCCGTCCACATCTCATTAGATTAATTCTCTTAACCCCATTTACTTCTCATCAGATGGATTCTCCCAATCCCATTCACTTCTCATCAGATGGATTCTCCCAATCCCATTTACTTCTCATCAGATGGATTGTCCCAATTCCGTTTACTTTTCACCAAATAAATTCTCTCAATCACATCCAGTTCTCACCATTATCCCATTTCAAGACAGTTATCGTCATATGGAATCCCTGATTCCCATACAGTTACCGCCATATGGATTCTCCCACTTTCCTGCAGCTCTCACTAGATGGATACTATCCAATTCCGACAAAATGGATTCCCACAATCGTATCTATCACCGAATAGATTCCCTTAATCTCATTCGGTTTTCCTCAGATGGATTATCCCAAGCTCATTCAGATGGATTCCCCCAAGCTCATTCAGTTCTTCTCAGGTGGATTTTCCCAAGCTCATTCAGGTCTCCTCAGATATATTCTCCCAAGCTCATTCGGTTTTCCTCAGATGGATTCTCCCAAGCTCATTCAGTTCTCCTCAGATGGATTCTCCAAAGCTCATTCAGGTCTCCTGAGATGGATTCTCCCAAGCTCATTCAGGTCTCCTCAGATGGACCCTCCCAAGCTCATTCAGTCCTCCTCAGATGGATTCTCCCAAGCTCATTCAGGTCTCCTTAGATAGATTCTCCCAAGCTCATTCAGTTCTCCTCAGATGGATTCCCCCAAGCTCATTCAGTCCTCCTCAGATGGATTCTCCCAAGCTCATTCAGGTCTCCTCACATAGATTCTCCCAAGCTCATTCAGTTCTACTCAGATGGATTCTCCCAAGCTCATTCAGGTCTACTCAGATGGATTCTCCCAAGCTCATTCAGTTCTCCTCAGATGGATTCTCCCAATTTCATTCAGGTCTCATCAGATGGATTCTCCCAAGCTCATTCAGGTCTCCTCACATGTTTCTCCCAAGCTGATTCAGCTCTCCTCGGATAGATTCTTTCAAGCTCATTCAGTTTTCCTCAGATGGATTCTCCCAAGCTCATTCAGGTCTACTCAGATAGATTCTCTCAAGCTCATTCAGTTTTCCTCAGATAGATTCTCCCATTCTCATTCAGTTCTCCTCAGATGGATTCTCCCAAGCTCATTCAGTTTTCCTAAGAAAGATTCTCCCAAGCTCACCCAGGTCTCCTCGAAGGGATTCTCCCAAGCTCATTCAGTTCTCCTCAGATGGATTCTCCCAAGCTCATTCAGGTCTCCTCAGATGGATTCTCCCCAAGCTCATTAAGGTCTCCTCAGATGGATTCTTCCACGCTCATTCAGTTTTCCTCAGATGGATTCTCCCAAGCTCATTCAGGTCTCCTCAGATGGATTCTCCTAAGCTCATTCAGGTCTCCTCAGATGGATTCTCCCAAGCTCATTCGGTTTTCCTCAGATGGATTCTCCCAAGCTCATTCAGGTCTCCTCAGATGGATTCTCCCAAGCTCATTCAGGTCTCATCAGATCGATTCTCCCAAGCTCATTCAGTTCTCCTCACATGGATTCCCCCAAGCCCATTCAGTTCTCCTCAGATGGATTCTCCCAAGCTCATTCAGTTCTCCTCACATGGATTCCCCCAAGCTCATTGATTTATCCTCAGTTGGATTCTCCCAAGCTCATTCTGTTTTCCTCAGATGGATTCTCCCAAGCTCATTCAGGTCTCCTCAGATGGGTTCTCCCAAGCTCATTCAGGTCTCCTCAGATGGATTCTCCCAAGCTTATTCAGTTTTCCTCAGATGGATTCTCCCAAGCTCATTCAGTTCTCCTTAGATGGATTCTCCCAAGCTCATTCAGGTCTCCTCAGATAGATTCTTTCAACCTCATTCAGGTCTCCTCAGATGGATTCTCCAAAGCCCATTCAGGTCTCCTCAGATAGATTCCTTCAAGCTCATTCAGGTCTCTTCAGATTGATTCTCCCAAGCTCATT
>JAVFBX010219677.1:0-11440 GCA_034783855.1 Mopalia kennerleyi | reverse complement strand
TAAAATTTTTTTTAAAATTCACAAACAACCAGAGCATTTTACAGTTTTATTTGCATTAACAATGCTGTACATCTATGCTGCTGCCTGTGATGTTATTTTATATTTCAGTTTTCAGCGGCACCATATTTTGTAAAATGTCGTATTTTTTATACCGCTAAGCAATGTTGTGCCTGCGTATGATAAAGCATAGCGAACAAACATGGATAGTCCATTTAACTGATTTGAATGAAGGCAATGCATCTTTAAATGCGTCTGTCTTTTTTCAACAGCCAATTTATAGATAGTTACTTAGTAAGTTAAGGAAACACCAGACACTGGAAACATAAGACACTATTCAATCACAACTGATTTCATTATACGATCTTTTTAATTAAAAATAATCTGATTTCTGACTTTACAGATAAACTAGACTCACCATTCATTGAACCGTATTTTATATTTGTATCTTTTCAGACGATTTGGGACAAAATGTGCCGGTTGCTCACAGGGAATTTCTCCTAACGACTTAGTGAGGCGGGCGAGGAATAAAGTTTTCCACTTAAAGTGTTTCACATGTATGGTCTGCCGAAAGCAATTGTCAACGGGCGAGGAACTATACGTATTAGATGAAAATAAATTTATTTGTAAAGAAGACTATATTAACTGTAAATCACAAGGTGAGTCTAAAAATTAATTAATTATTTTGTCCAATTCATATTGAATTGTTTCATGTAATGTTTGCCATATCATGATTTTACATCAGGGATCGATGTTATAGTGAAATGTATATAGGAGCTAGTTGCAATAATTCTTTAAAATTTGTCCCGTTAACATGGTTGTAGAATTGACATCATGAATTAAATAATTTCCGCCGTCAATCCTAAAGTCTGGTAACATTTGGCCCCCTTAAACCCCGATCATTTCAACCCCTGTATATGTCAAGGGTACGACTAATACAGACAGTGATAAACTTCACAGGAGAGGCTTGTACAATCTAAAAATTATTTATTGGCATAAGCAAGCAATCGAAATATATATGTAAGATTTGCTGAATAAACCTGAAACATCGTTAAACAAAACCCAGCCAATCTGGGGAAATCGTTTAGTTAAACCAACATTATGCAAGAGGTTTTTTGCATGCCGGTGCGTACATACAATAAAGCATAGAGAACAAATAATAGCAAAATAATTATATTTTTGGCGAAAGAAAAGCCAAACTAATTTAAAGACAATAAATGATGCATATAATAATAATAATAATAAAAAATTAAACAAAAAATTACGGAGAGTTCGTCGGCTTTTGACTTTACATTTAGGTATTCTACTACAAGAAAACATTTTCTTTAGAGAACGTAGCGGGTTTTAGTTTGTCGTTAAGGGTGTCTTCCATTCCCAAAATCAGAACAAGGTGCCGCTTTTGAAAGACAGTTAGCAAAGATCAAATGATCCAATAACCTAATGTAATAACTGAAAAGTACACACTGCATATTCAAATCAGAAATATACAAATTGTTCTGTTGAATTCAGTCAACAACACCTTGCCCATCCTTACCATGAAATCCAATACGTACTTTACCTCATACGAGTTTATCTTCATTATGACATTATATTACCAGCTCTTCATGTGTGTCAGCAGGGAGCACTTTTACCTTCATTTCTGATATCATTTTACATTCTTCTTATTTTATTAAATTTCGTCCCATAAACGCGATTAAAATATATAAAGCGAAAGTACATATGTGAGTTTTGTCTCCTTTGTCATCCATGTTAAAGTGAAACGAACTATGAAAAACAAACAAAATACAAACGAATCAGTTTTGCATTATGAAGCTAACATTTGACTAAAAAGCGACATGATGCGCCTATGCTTATTTGTGTTATTCTTATGCCACTTTTCCTGTGTGCAAATTTGAGAATTTTAAATTCATCCTGAAAAAAATATACAAAGCTTAGGGTATAGACTAAAAAACTTTGCAATTTGCATTAATTTTCCGATTTTCTTTTCTTCGTGTTTTTTTTTTCGTTTTTTATTCTGTAAACTGCTGCTTTTTTGTCCGTCTTTATTTTATTCTTTCATTCTTTTGACCATGGCTGTGCTCAAGATGTGTGCTTGCTATTCTCGGCAAGGTCTGACTCTGACGACCCGAGGCGGTTTGGGACTGTTTGAAAATTGCCTTGGCCTCAGCTATACACTTCACGTCAGTTACACTGTGCTCAGCCACCGTATAGCTCTTACTGGGAGTTTTTTTACCCTTCTTTCTCTATTCTAGTTGCACCGACAGAGTAAAGAGTTTGTGAGAGCTGCGCACGAAACTTGTCCCGTTGAGACATGGCTCCCGACATCTCTTTATGCGTATCACGTCTGCAAAAGACTCTGTCGGAGATTTTAGTGCCTTTTAACTGAAATTGTTTCCGAGTTCTGCTTCGCATTACAGTTCGTTGCTCTGTAGTAAAATCCAAATTCTAATAAACGTTTCCTGGTATGAGACTAGCTAATAACTGTTTTTGGGAAGTGCTGTGTAAGTATCTCTGTGGTGTATTTTAAACGAATGTGCACGCCAATCAAGATTACATTGCCTGTAAATGGCTACTTTCTTATTTGAAGAGTACCGAAGGCATAAAACTTGCACACTGTTAAAAGTAAAATAAGGAAATTTTGTTATGTTGATAGATAGTCTTTCTCATTGCTTCGAGAAGACCGCGATTGGAAGCCACTTATGGGTGAAAATTGGGGGATAATTTGGGCTACTCTTCTGTTAGCCTCTTTAGCTCTGGTTCGATTCCTCGTGGAAGCTTACAGAGTTCTGTACCTCCACATTGTTTAATCTATATAAGTAGCTGTTTGTAGCGTCAGGATGTGGTTAGACTAAAACGTGTTGTCATTCAAATGTAGATTCGAATCTTGACCAAATGATATCTGTTTAGTGTCTAGATGTATACTATATTAATCAATAGTCCATGTCTTCCCCGGGATTCAAACTCTGGCCGCCCGGACGACAGAACGAATACTGTGCCCTCCGAACTTTACTAATGTCAGACGTTATTTATCGGACATAGGCGAATTATATTTTACAACTTCAACAAACTTTTCTGAATACCTTTAAAAATGTATATGTTTGACATAAAAGAATTATAAGGAAAACTGAAAATGCTCATTTTAAGATTATATATATACGATCTTGCAAGAATAAAATCAGTTCTGATTTTGCACAGGGATATTAGGTATGCTGTGTGAACCGGAAATGTCGCCATGTTGGAAAACGCAAAAGTACATTTTGATGCGTATGGGAAATATTCAGCATAATATAATTCGATAAAGTATTGTCGTTTGGTCAACCGAATAAAATATTAATTAGGCGCATGTTATATGCTTATAAACCGGCAACATAAAACTATAAATAATAAAGAAAAGTTATTTATATGCCTTTTGGCAACATGCATCGTGTAAGATTATCCATGCCTATTTATTTTTAAAAGAGACAGGTGTGGCCTCTGATGTTGTTGTGCTTTTATCCGCTGTTCAAACAATGATTGTAAATCGGTGTTTTCTCTGCACATGATGCGTGTAAGATTCAATGCCTTGTTTACGTCAGAAAAAAATGGCCGCAAACTATCTGTCTGGTATCTGGAGGGTTATTCACGGACTATTACCACACCTGCTCCATGTAATTTTTCGCGAAATCTTGCTATTATCGGCCCAGAGATCGAATAAAAACAGCCAATTAGAAACGTCTAGACGAAGCAATTGAATTAAACATTAACCTATGCATCATTTGCTGAACTAACCAGGCTAAGGTTTTTTTTTGCATACCTATAGATTTGACCCCCTTTTGATCACAGAACTAGTATGTTATACAATTCAGTTTATACAGCTCGCTTTTATTTTACCTTCTTCACGAAGCTGCTATTAAATCACTCACTCACTCCCTAACTAAACCACTCACTAACTCAATCAACCAGTCAATGAACGAATCAATCAATCAATCAATCAATCAATCAATCAATCAATCAATCAATCAATCAATCAATCAATCAATCAATCAATCAAACAATTTCCTAGCGTTCCTTCATTCGACGAAGTTGTTCTACAAATACATTGGTTCACTTTTCAAGCGACTCCACCTTTTCTCCTGTCGATTATCTGACGAAGATTGAAAGCTGGCGGTGATTTATACTTTGTTGCGTTTTCACGAGTAATAGGGCAATGCACACGTTTATCTTAGGTTCAGTGACTTTATTTTATTAAGATTTACGTTTAATAGTTTAAGAGTAGCGGATATATTTGGCCCGTGGTTATACGAGCACGGGTCACTAACCTCCCGAACTTGTCTTTGTACCCGGGACCAAGAAGCCGCAAGCTGCCAGAAAACATCTTCAGATGTACCGTCATATCGCTTAACGCCACATTGAATCTTGCCCTCGATTCTTCCCCTGTAGCTTCTTCGTAATCATCGCGCATATCTCGTGACAGAAGTAGGTGTGGGTATTTGATGTAATCTTCATACAAGGTGGATGATGCGGTGTACATCGCCTAAGAAACTGTTAAATGTTAAGCTGACCTCGTTTCTCACCTGGGCGGTGATGAATAACGTGTTGCTCTAACTATAGGACCTACATTTACGAAAATATTATATATTAATGGTGGGCCACTGGGCAAACAAAACTGAAACAACAACTTCCGCGTGGGGGTGGGGCGTTAAAATAACTATGTACGCTAAAGTAACCAGTTTGTTATATACTCTTAAAGACGGCTTGTAATATTGAACTATCAACAGCGCTTTTGAGAAGATGTTATTAAACTATCCGATATCAATTATCTAAAGCCCCAAATAAATCTTCCGTGTGGTGCTGCGTGGATTGTTCGTTACACTGACTCATTCCGTTTCGGTAAAGTTTGAAATTACCTAGAGACATCATTTTCGTATCCGATGCTTATTAACTCAAACACATCTTTTAAGTCTACGCTCAGATATGCTGAAATTCAAGAAGACATATTCGAAGCAAATACTGCAATACGGAATTTCTCCCACCCTTTGGAGCTGACATTGTCTCGAAATAATCATTCTGATTAAGGGGTGTCGCCATATATATATGCATAGACGCTCACAATACAGTCTAGTGACTCTGCGCACATCACCTCGGACGTCAAACGACTGTCGCCATCATGATCTGCACTTGTTCAAATCAAATGATAAACATATAGTCCGCCTTGTGGAGAGACTGGACAATTTTGAGTTTTGTTTAAGTCAGTCAGAACATATAATAAAGTCCTGAACTAAATGTGTGTTCTGAAGAGAGGTTTAACATAGTGATGATACCACAGTAAGGAGAATCTCGCGTGATTTAACATAGTGATGATATCACAGTAACGAAAATCTCGCGAGACTGAACCGATTGGTTTATAATTGCAGCGCATTTGCAAAACAAATCGGCCATGATTGCGTAATGTAGACTTGCGTTATCCCGTGAACGATTAGCAGGAAAGCATGCATGTACCCGGAAAACACATCATATTTTTTATTTGTGAGTACGCACTCACCGAAAGAAAAATGTAGATCGCACAAACTATTTTATTGATTAATTGATCCGAGGCAGTATAGGTTCAATTGCGTGAAGCCAATTCGGTACAAATGAACTTGACTGGTTTCAACGTGGGAGCAAGCACAGAAAATATATAGCCCAAATTGTTTTTTTTTTTAACGAACATCGAACATGAAATACCAAATATATTTCTGTCGAGTTGGTCCACTTAAAAAACAGCAATAACACTAGCACAGGGATGGGGCTATATTAATAAAAATCGGCAAATCATATTTTGTTCTAGATAAACTCCAAGGGACAAGTTTCTTAATATACTGAAGATATGAAGAGAGCAACATTTGCTTGATTAATATAGTCTATATATTATATATATATTCTGTAAATAACGGGGAGTGCGAGAGGGGTGGAAGGACTTGCAAGCTTTCTCTGATGGGGGCGGGGGCAAGTCGCCGAAATGTATGCGTGTGTGGAAGGGGGCAAGCATATATAAGCCTATATACGTCAGCGCGTGAGCGGGGAGCGGATATAGGCCTATATACATCTGCGGGTGTTCGGGGGAGGGGGGGCAAATATAGGCCTATATATACCTTGTCTGCTATGGATTCATTTTTAACTGAAAAATAAAACCCGCGACTGGAGGCACATTGATTTGATATATGTTTACATCCAGACAATCCTTCATCTGTGATAGTCTCTACTCTGATTTCCGATTACATAATTTGCTGGAAACTTGTTATATTACTTGATAAGCTATAATAGCTTAACACGGCAATCATTTCCGATATGCTGTCATAAACTGACATGCCCTGATACCATTGCATAATGACCACGCCTCCGTCTATGTTACCTCTCGAGGGATGTAGTCAAGATGAATACACAATCAAAGCTAAATGTCAGGCTGTTGGAGCATACAGCTTGGAAATTTCTATATAACATCTTATTTTAAATCAAGAAATATATGTTAAGAATAAATGACACAATATCATTTCAAATTTGACCTATTAGAAAGTGGCTTATAAATAAATATAAACTTTTCTAGACAAAGAAAAATGTGATAACAATGTGTATGGAAATTGAACGCTTCTGTTTTAGTGTCGTGATCTTCTTTTCAAAGAATCGTGTTAATAAATATTCACATATTTCACAATGGTAAATAAGATTTAACAGTTTTACGTATTGTCTTGAAACAGGTGGTCTAATAAATAAATATATTGTCCCGTATGGCGTTATATAACGGCACGTGACCAGAATGTATTGGGTTTGATTTTGTATCAAGGTGTTTTAATTGTGACTTGCTTCAATTTAATAAAGCTATAAATTCTATTAAGACATTCCAATGTTGCAAGGTTTTCACTTGGAATAGATGCAAAGTAGAAACAATAAAAATATCGTTAAAAAAAGTTAAAATAAAAGTGTTAATATATTACACACAGGACATGTGATATAGCGCCATGAAACTGTTTTCCCAAAATTTATCATGTAGTAATATGTTTTAAAAATCCGTATTAAAAAAATAGTTTTGATTTGAACAAAAATAATTTTGGCTAATTGCATAATCATTTTGCTATCGATATGCAACGACGCACTTAAAGGCGTTGTTTAAATGATGCGTTAAACCAAGTTACGTTTCCACTACATAACCTTTATCCCATAAAACAAACCTTAGGACACAAGAATTTCGATTAATGATATTTTTAATGAAGTTGTCTTGTTTAAAAATATTTGCATAGGGAACTGGCCCTTAACAAAGGCTTTTAATTATGCTATTTTCTCAATAAACCGATGGGAAAATACAAGGGGTTTGTTGGTATTATAGCCGGCATTATTGACTTAGCACTCAAAAAGGAATTACAACGACAACATTGTGTTAGAGTAAAACAAAAACCAAACACATTAGTAGATGCCGTTTGTAGTGCACTTGACAATTTTAGAAGTAGTTTGTCAATTATATCAAACAGACGACAGGCTGACAAACGTACGTGGCTCAAAATCTGCTGCCAAGTGTGTTTGTATTTGCATGGTATTTGTTCTGCGTGTTCATGATTTGTGTAATCGAGCCGCGGAGTCGTTTCAGATAGAGCTATGACTTCTGCCTAATATTTGCGTAAGAATCTCTTGTTAAACTTTGCCGTGATTTTAGATTCGCTTACCCCGAAATCCATCGCGGTATATAGATCCACTGCAACCGTTGCCTCGTCAGCTTCAACAGCCAAGGCACGAGGATGACGGTACGTGGAGCTTAGTTATTCCGCCCAGAGCAACCCCTCATGCTCCACAGAGTTTGTTTGTTTTGTGACGGGAGACGTCTTGTTAATATTTTATAACCGATTAGGGACTGGGCTCGTTTTAACTAGTTTAGATCCGATTTCAACCATCGCATATCTTGACTAGAACGGACACATTTAAAGCAGTTAACTGACGAGATTTTCCATTTTCGTTAAGACAAATTTAATGTGCTTACCTACATCGAATTCAACGAAAACAAAATATACTTTTTTGCTTCATTTTTATGATATTTGAAAAGAACGCCAAAGATTTATTTTCCGTCCACTTTTTAAAGGAACTATACTGGCAGTTTTTGTAAACTGCACATATATAGATGGTTCTGTACATTCATGGTAAACAATTCGTACACAAAAAGAACGTTAAACATGTATATGCACAATGCTTTTGCAAACACAACACTGTCATAACGGAAGCCAAACAGATAAATTATAATAACTTTAACACTAATACATGCGCTGAACATTTGGTATGGAAGGAGTAAATAAGGCACCTCTACCTATGTCCCTTAATAAGAGGACCATTATGGTGCACTGGAATATAAACTTGCCCAAAGGCGATTGTTACTAACATTTAGAGGACACTGTTGGGCAAACCGCTAATGCAATTCGGACATGGTAATTGTTTAATAGAAGTGGTGCCATAACAACCCCCTGCCTAAGGCCAGAACAGAAATGACATAAGCAACAAGTCAAAATGCCGTGTGTTTATGATTATATATGTGACTCATATGTAAAAGCAATGGTGTTTATTTGTAATAAATATATATTTCATAAACGCGGAGTAATGTGTGTGCCACTGCTATAGAGCCTGGCGCGATACATATAATATCTATGCTTATATATGTATATATCTATATGTATTTTGAATAATCGAAGAGAGAAAAATATATTTATTATATTATGAAAAGCAGTAAACCTCTGAGCTCAGTGATCTAGAGCACTGGGCATACAAGCTGGACACCCGAGTTATTATCCCGGTCGAACCCAAAAAAAACTTTTCTTTCTCTTTACATTAAAAATAAATGACAAAAGTGAACAGACATTAGAAACAGAACATGTCCGACAAATAACTAAAATACTGAAAAACATTTGTTTGTGTACAGCATTAGGAGCGTGTAGATTAATTTGGCAAAACACCAGTTTAAAGAATTTAAAGACATGCAAAATCGAGCCCAATGTTATTCATCGATACTGTTCATTGGTTTATACAGCTTAAAAGTAACTCTAATCTTAACGTTAGAGCAAATGAAGATAAAAAATACTACAGTATCTCTGCAGTAAAATAAAAACATAATAGTTCAACTTAAACTTCAATTATAAATTCACGAAAAGAGCCCAAAAAATAAAAATTAAAAACGCTAGTCATTTAACATTTTTATGTGTAAATTAAAACTCTATTCGAGTCAATCCACCACCCACTTAAAGTATATATTTTGTGTATATAAATTTTATGTAGTATAAGGAGAAGAAAAATATACACATGTATGGCATTTTCTTACACCCTTATCGTCTATCTTTCCACGCCGAAGTCTCAAGTATGCTAAGGAAAACAAAAACATGTTATTTTATATGATAAGAGTTTCTTATTCTATGACTTGGAGGTTGTTATTTGTGGCGAAATGTTTAAATTCAAACAGAATGACTTCTCTGTAGCATACTTTGTAAACCAAAGTCAATATTTATTTAACTTAGCGTTCGGCGTCTCTCGAGCCTTATTGAACCCATAACTTATGTTTAATGTACTGTAAATAGGAGCATTCATCTATATTTTGTTTTGTTTACTCTAATATTAATGTCACATGATCAAATTTACCTTCAAAGAGATACGAACTGTGAAAAATATATCGTCACTACAGATTTATATTTAAATTTCGAATTAAATCATAATTTCTTTTTTATTTAATATTTTATTCTAACATATTGAGTCCAAATTTTACCCAAACTCGTCTTGGAAATTACACTACTAGTCCTGTTGATTATCTTTTTACACACAGTTTAGGTGTATGTATTTCATCATGATATATATGTGTATTTTAACTGTAGAGTTACGCTAGGCTAAGTGTATCAGTTTGTTTAGTTTGTATTTCTATTTATGTTTTTTTACAACTCGGCATTTACGCAGAGCAAGTGTATGTGCTCATTCCATAAGCATATATAAATATGCTTTTTGGAAAGCCCTTACACAGATAGACCTTATTTGTTTCCTCGCATATATATATATATATCTATAGTTTCCAATTCGCCTTATTTTGCTACAATCACACGAGTCGTTAGGCACACGGCAATCGGCACGTGTGCGGATCAACACCATTCACCATTGTCTTTGAGAAAATATATGACGTGCAGCATACCAAGTTTTCAAGCTGGGTAGCGAGCGCGGACCGCTGTGAAAGCCTAGGCAGTTGCCATGTTAACTCAACTGAAGCGGTTTCTAAGTGGTCTTTTGTTGAGGGAGGGATGGCAAATTACAACTTTGCGTCAATGCAAAATTACTATCTGCCGTTTATCTAATTGAAAAATAACAGACCGCGGACGAATGTCAGTCTATAAAATAGGGGTAGTGAGAATTAACCACCCACCTTCCAAACAATAGACAGGACTCTGTAAATTCAGCCAGTGTCTAGTCCAATAAGATTGAACTTGTTAAGGAAGGATATCATGTAAAATCCACACATGCTTATACTTGATATTGTTTGTATGTGCTCAAGATTTACAACTTAAAATTACTTTTTGTACAATATTCTGCAGGGTGTATTTTCAGATTAGTTTCACATTTTAATAGTGTACGACATATCATTTTGGTGAGGTTAGCCTCACATATAAGTGAGTTGAAGATAGATTTCTACCTTTTCCCGTTATTAGCATCTGTGTTTCTACAGATTACACATTGATTGAAAAGCGGTTATCCGGTACTCATAGCGAAACTGTGAAGGAGGTTTGTTGCCCGTAGCTGAAAGAGTTAACGTATGTCTCATCGTCCGTTACTATGTCGGCATGGTGACATTTGCTTAACGCGTATATAAACATAACAAATTTGAACAGAGGGCAGAGTTGGATTCGTCCGACCTTTTGCTGGATCCGGCTCAGCAGTTCATCGTACACTGATGTAGTTGAAGTTTAGTTATACTGCAAACCCATGCGTCCTTGTGAAAATATTCTTTCAATAAAAAGACAGCAGAGAAACTTGAAATATAAAGTTACAAGATATAGAAAAATGTTTAATTTGTACTTCGATTTGAAAAAAAACTTTGTAAGTGTAACTACACTATGGGATCATGATTATCGGGCAACACGTCCACAACATCGTTGGACATCACATCCTTAGGGCGAGTTTGTTCAACACAGCAACTCGTGCCTCCCACAAAGTCTGTCCGCGCTGTCAAACCATGCAGCCGTACATCCAAAAAACCATTGATATCACATGTAGAGGGGGTATGGGGGGGGGGGGGACGGGGGGCGTAAGGAACATTTACTTTTCAATTCGGCGAATCACTTAACAATTTGTTGTTGTGTTACATGTAACGTCCTGACAGTTAGAGTACATGTCCCTGAGCTAGGCAATCAATCAATCAATCAATCAATCAATCAATCAATCAATCAATCAATCAATCAATCAATCAATCAACCAATCAATC
>JAVFBX010219655.1:0-11442 GCA_034783855.1 Mopalia kennerleyi | reverse complement strand
TTTTGTATCAGTATTACCATTTATCAACTCGAACAAGAGAACAAACTGTCATAAATTGCATTACGGGTAGGTGTATTATAGTAATCAAATCTACAGGACCTACCCGTAATGCAATAATTATTGCATTGAGGGTAGCAATCTATTCTTATTCCGAGTCTATCGTGACCCGAAACCATGTACATTTTCATATAATATTGTTAATATATTATGAATTTTGTCCCAAAATAAAAGCATTGAGTATTAAATATATAATATAACGACCAAAACCATGACTGAATCACATCATAAATGCTGACGGAATTTATAACACATTGCTTAAAATTAATTAACATGAGTGTTAAGTAATTAAAAAGGTTTTGACACGTCCTTTCGTTATGCTGTGGAAGATTTGACATGTTTTAGAGCGTGCGTAGGCTAAATTGTTTTTACTTTTTAGCAGCATCGCCTGAACTTTTGTGACATGTTAGTCTTTTTTGTCAGACAACTGGACTCTAATAGCATAAGCGAATATAAATTCTTTTTCGCTTTAACAAAATATTCACCTTCATTAAATATATAAAATGGGAGACAATAAACGTTGTTTAAAGATAGGATCACATACTCCTACACATAAGTGTACTTTTATGATAAAATATCGCGCTGCACATTAATTTTGGAAGCAAATATTGCAAAACAATCTAGATTTTGCCTTACACGGCATCTATAGTTTCAACATGTTGCCATATATATAGCACGGATCATTAAGCTTGCAAAATATAAGCCTGGGAAGTTTGCAATGAGCGTCGATGGTAAAGCAGTATTAATCGTTCACTTTGGTTGGTTATTTTAAACACAATTTTTGGTGTTTCCTGAAAATTCAGCTTAAATTAGGACAGATATCAGAATAGAGTTGTATATATAAGTACGGATTGTCACGTAAAAATATTGGGGTTTGTTACCAACTCTATTGTACAGACAGAAGGATTAATTTTAACTTCTGAAAATCTCTAATCGCCGTATAGGTTACTTGAGATTTAGTTACTGGTTGAAGATAAATTTCCCAAGAAAAAAACGAGACCCACTTAATAGCTAATCATTCATCATGGTTGTATTGCAAGTGTCCGTACATGCATTTGAACGGTTGAGATTTTCTGAAACGCATTATATTGTTACAAGATCATAATACAAAACTTATTTTCTTCAGTTAAGAAATCTCAAGTGCTCAGCGTAACTGCGAATTGGCTAATTGGTTAAATACTAAAACTTTATTAATCAATTTCAAATATCTGTTAAAGTTTTAAAGGATTTAAGCAATGGCCTAATATAAGGAATATTAAAACATTGAGCCTAACTGGAATCAGCAGCGGATTTGTAAATATCATTAATATTCCTACTTTTTAAAAAAAAAACTTGATGTAGGTGCAAGTTGGGCTGAGAAAGGAACAAACTCATGGCTAAATCCACTGTTTCACAGAGTGAATCTTACATAATCGCTGGTGGATATGCTAAAACATTGCTTACAATCCTGGTATTTTCACATCAGTGTTACAAGGTGTAACTGGATTTTGGTGAGATGTGTCATTCTGCTCTAGAATACTTTATTTCTGCTTATAAAAACATATCGAAAGTGAACTTAAGTACCGCTATTGAAAGCTTTTAGCTTTCACAACAAGCATGTTTTTGTCGGAACAGTTTCTTCTTAAAGCAAGACGAATATCGAGTGTTCGTCGAAGGAATATTATTAGTTATCGAGGTTTTTTGGAAGGGTGTATGGACTTTTAAGACCGTCCTGCGCTGAGCTGCAGCCGAAAGGGCCATGTTTATTTTTATATTACCCGTGAAATCCTGCTATAATCATGACCAATCGCTGTGTAAACATCTGCAATTGGTCCTAAACGTTAATTAATCATTAACTAACCGCTCAATGAGTGGTTAAGTTGCTGTTGACACACCACATTGATTTGAGTGAAACAATCTTTAGCCCAGCGTTAACACGAATCAATCAATATGTCGTTATAGTATTTCTTATACAACATGTACCAGAAATGGTCAAGAGCACACATATTGAGTAAAATACACCAATAAATGATAAATGTTGTTTCTATCAAGTTATTGTTCAGACAACTGTTAAGACTTTAACCTGCTTTCCCTAAATCCACACAGTGGCCTCAAACGGACATCGGCGAATTATAGTCCAGATGGGGATAAGGAGTACTAGAATCAGATTTCGAACTTTATCCCGTCTCTCTTCATCTACAATGCTACTGAACTTATCCAGAAATAAATTAATATTGACTTGATTCTTCATTGGATTTCTGTGGCAAATTTAAGCGTTTCATCTTTTCCATGCAGATCATGTTAGTTAGAGAAACGACACCTTGTTTGAAAAGACAGAGACTAACACATTACCTACTGGGTTTAACGTATTAGTCAATGTTTGTGACACTGTCTTAAAGTGCCTGCCTTGGTATTTTTAATTCTATCCAATCAGCCGCATGGTGTATTATGGAGAGCTATATTTGGCGCTACTGTATCCTTCACTTCGTGGTATTTAATCTAGCTTCTGAACCGACGAAAGCTATGGACATTGATGATTCGTTAAGCAGCCATTATGATATAGTTCTGTTATAATTATTAATAATATTCTCAATTATACTGTGACCACTCACAAATTGTATCAGGGTTAATTTTGTAAGGGCAATAGTTGTTGTCATGACACTTGTGTGAACTGTAACAAGTTATTGCCATTATATCTTTTTCTGTAGACTGGACAGTATCACGGGGTACAAAACGTCCCGTAATCTATATATTTTTTCTGTATGTTGTAATAATGTTACAAGAATCACACACCTGAGTATTATAAACACATCAGATTTTCTGATTGGGAAGTATTGTGTAATTTAGTATTTTGTAGCTCAAAATACACCAGTGTGATTATACGAATTCATCAGTCAAACAGAAAATAAGTAGGGTATTGTGCAGGGACTTCTCAACACTATTATACTGCTGGTGCCCACTCACTTGAGCTGTATTTATGGTATTAAACCCTTGCTGTACATTATCGTCTAAATATTAACGTTATTTTTAGAGATGATATTCTTTAAGCAGATTCTATGCTCAATACTATCATATTCTCTTAAGTCCAGACTTGTTGTTGTAATACGTTTTGAAAATGCAATCAGCTGAGTACAGAAAAAAACGTTTCACATTCCAGCAAGATATTATTGTGGAGCACTATTGTCAAAGCAGTAAAATGATGCACGGGGACTTTATCGTGTCTCGTGATCAAATATTTGAACAGCAAGGTCTTATTTTCTAAACATAATCAAAAGTGACACAAACATGAGATTTGTAATTAATTAATTCTGTAAACAATAATTCAATTTCGTTGAGTACGGCATTGAGCAAGTTCGGGACAAGCTTAGAAATCATATTCAATTTTTTTTCCCCCATAAAATTTCCCGTTTAGGCGTACGGAGCCCTGGTTTCTTTTGGACGAAAAAAGCGCAAACGACTGTGTCAGTTGTCAGTACCTTCACGGATTTTGGGGGATGTTTCAAAAAGGTTAATGTAAGTGCCAGGAGGTCGGAGAAAAGAAGAACATCACAGGTCTAATCATATTTGCCATAGTGCATCGTGAATAATACTTGGCAGATATTATAAAACATTCCTTCCAATAAAATTATTGATATTTTTGATAATCTAATTTAATTTTCAAATTGGGAGGTTTTTGTCTGGGATGTTATTGCTACAACATTTGTGTCAGTTTTGAATCTGTTTTTATAGACAATGTAATTTATTTGGCGAACATTAAATATCTACACATTCCAATTGAACAATCACTGTCTTAAAATACATTTTAAACAAAATATAGAATGTTATTGTAGCAACTCCTAGTTCATGTTCGTCAAACTATTCTGTTTCAGCTCAGTAGGACATACGGAAGTGATAAAGTTGTAAATTTTTTAAGGAAATCAACATTTTAATTTGTTTTAGATATCGAACTTTCATCTTTGAACTTTTTGCACAAAATATGCCAATTACAATCGTCTAAAAAATTATCAATGGATAAAAGACACGTCAGCAAATCGCTACACATTTTAACAATCCGTTTAGACCAAGTAGTTCTTGGCCCCTTAGATCAAGCATAAGCTTTAACCTTTAAAACTTTGATAATTTTTATAAAATTATGTTATAACTTGTTATTAATGGCTTTTATGATTTCATTGTAATCGATACTGTAGAATAGTCATAATGATATACTTGTCTACCACGTTTGCATCTGGAGTCGGTGCTGTAGTAAACAAACGTGTCAAGTAGACCGAAGAATGGGTTTTGCTTCTTTGCTCTGTGTTGGACAGGACCCTGTGTTGCTCGCCGACACGCTGTCAGTCACCCATTACATTGTTCTAGCTCTCTAAACTTAACATCTAGCGGTCGCGCTTTTGGTGTTTGCTGTAAAATGAGAGACTGTTGTGGCACAATGTACCCACAGTTTTTTGTAATAATTTTAATTGTAAAATATATTTTCATTTTAAAAATGTCACCGCTTTCTAAACAGCGTTATCATGGAGGAAGCGATTGATAACTTTGTGCTAAAATGTATATTATCCCGTTTGAATCACAAGCATCAAACACTGACTGCGTCATATTAACAAAAAAAAAGTACAGATTTGACGAGAAAAGACAAAACGGATATGTAACTCGTCAGAATTCTTTCAAAGACTATGCAGGTTACAAAAAGGTTAATGTAGGTGCCAAGCAGACTGGGGAAAGAACAAAACCACGACTGAATCTAATCATATTTCACCGCGTGTGTCATGAAGAATTACTCGCGGATATTATATATTATTTCTGGTGAGTAATCACTGTATTTTGATGTTTTGCAAGGAAATCTTATCGGGTTTGCACGTTTTGTCGATTTTCGCCGTCTTCTACGTGAATAAAGCATCTGCTGAACTTATGAAACAGTTTTGAAAAACTGTAGCTTCCACAGAAAAATAATCTGTCTTTTTTTTAACCGATAATTCCTTTTCTGATTTCAGTGACGCCATGAGATGTTTTTGTAGTTTTATTAAATATTAACCACCCTTGGATACACGGAAATATGATCCACATTAAACTACAAAACTACAAGACAATTCTGAGTATTAAATGTTCACAAACACTATTGTATTGTTTACCTGAGTCAGTTTTATTTGTATAATTCTGATTCTCACAACCATTCATGCGTTTGTCCAGCTGTTAAAAAAGTATCATTTTATTACTCTGCCCCTCCACAAAAGTGGTTCATTTATTCGACTCTGTGTTATGGCACGCGTTCAAAATCATCCGTGTTTGAGTGAATAAGTGGAGGCTTGCTTTGGGTTGTTTTATGAGGGCTGGGAATGATTGTGTCCAACATCAATACCGGCTTCCCCTTAATAACAATGATGTCCAGTTGTACACAGATGACTAATAGATTAATAAAACGTTAGCGCGGCTGCATCTCATACTGTGAGGTCTAAACAGATGATCGCCTGGACGGTGAAGGGTTCACGCACACGACATCGACCATTTTAGAAGAGAATCATTCAGTTTGCCAATAATTTTATCCCGCAAACAGTTTGTAACACAGGGTGTTTTTTTATGTCATATAAAGTTTGAAATTGTCAAAATAATCACCTGGGATCTAAAGTTAACTTTTTGTGTGCATTTGGTACACTTTGCTTTAGCTTTAGGTTTTCTTTAACTTGATTAAATACAACCGAGGATGCTTTATTTAGAGACGCCTTAAAGTAAAGGTGAATTCGGTGTTTCCTATTTGTGAACTGAAAGGCTAGAATAAAGTGGCCATATACGATTTATTCCGGTGTTGCCCTATTCAGATCTTCCTACCCTATAGAAGAAATTTATGTGTAACAGATTTGTTCTTTCGGAGTACTTTCTTGCCATTTTTGTGTTACAACATAGCACAGAATTTTTGTGTGGGCAATTTGATGGCCTATCTGTGTAATTAAGATGAATTGTGTGAACAAAATACTCCAGAGCACAGTGGGTAGGCACATCCACCTATTTGTCACGGGGAGCATCGATCATTATAATCAGGTTATCCACTTTAAAAACAGTTATCAGTATTTTTGTTAAATGTTTGAGTATGCCACGCCTGCTTGGTATGTATAAATAATTTCGACACCAATTAAAGCCAAGCCATACTTGGGATGTTTAATAAAGCAACACCATATATATTTTCATCTAACAAAGTCCACTGATAAGAAAGTAAGGATCCGATGAGGGAATAATTCCGATGACGCAAGGAAGAATAATTGCTTATGTGCCAATCATATTAAACACTTGAATGGTGCACCTATCACATGTCGTTAAGTATGGCTTTAACGTAACTTAGGGAAGCGCAACCTCTCCCATTGACCGTTACCAAGGGAAAACTTACCAAATCCAAAATATGCTCATATGTTATACAAAGGATTTGAACATTTTAAAAAATAACAGAAAGGACAGATGAGCACATCATCGAAACTTAATTGAACATTCCTTTCGGAAAGGAAAATGAAAGATGACTGAATTCTGTTGAGTGTCTGTCCGTAGAAATCAGCGAAGGTATTGATAAACTGTTAGTCTGGGGTCATGAAGTGTTGGGTAAATAAAATAATACGCGCAATTCGAATCAAGAGATCAGTTTGCCGTGTCCCAGCAAGCGTGAACAAATTTCCACGACTCAGTTCATCAATTACACTTGTATCACGTAGAAACTGAGATATAGCAACACAGATATAAATGTGTATTAGGCCCATCTAAAGTTGAATATTGAAGGTCGTGCGTATGTTTTGTTATCTTGTTTATTTTTGTCCATCGGACTGGCTCACTTTCAATTGATTGACAGAACTAAATGAAATTCCAATAAAGGAAGAAATCCAAATCCATTTTGTTTTGGTTTCGCTTGGTATCTCAGCACTACATGTAGCTACATGGAATGATATATTGACATATCCTACGAAGATAGAAACCGATTTGCAGTTTCCAAGGTATTGGACGGAAAATTAATTGGACCTATATGTGAACGAAAAGAACCAATTGCACTGAATATTTTCTTTTGCGTAATTTTCACTTATAGACTTCCTAAAAAAATCACAGTCTACTGGTTCATTAAAATTTTTTAAGATGAAGTGAAAGTTTAATTGTCCAAATTTAATATGCTAGCTATTACTGAAATCCCTCTGACATCCCTGGTAACATCTAGCGATGTCGAAACCTAATAATTCCATGTACCGTTCGAGCCTGTCGACACAAACGAAATAGCATCTACTCGCCGTGCAGAATACGAGTGTGGGGCGCTGGTACTGGTGAGCACTGAAAAACATGATAAGATAAGACTTCTTCCTCACTGGTCGATACATGGCATATTTCTGCTAAACAAAACTAGCAGGAAAAGACTGAAATGTGGACCATTTCAAGCCTGTGTGCCCTCTTCCAGGCCCTATCAGCAGCTTTGGTTTCCATCAATTAATATCAGTCTACCAGACCAGCTTCAAACATACTATTAGGCCTAATCACGAAAACTATTTATATTATCTGTGTCCTCGAGAGAAGCGACCACTCTCCCACTGTTGCTCATGTAAGACTCCAATACCCAGGAGACCTACTTATACTAGAACTGTGTGGACAATGAGAGAACGGATTGGGCTCAATCCACTTATCTTCTTTTAAATTCTGAATAGAACTTTACAGACGGCCCAAAATGAGATCCACAAACACTAATAACATACTTAGAACAGTCTAGTTGTCTTCCACACAAGACCATTACAGTAAAATTAGACGAGAAACCATAGGTAACAAATCTCTTAAATAATTAAAATGTCGTACGAAATAATCGTTGCAAAATTTACGGTTTAAGTTGATGATATCGCAGCTTCCCATCAACATCGCTACTATGTGACTGATCTCATCTGATCCACCAGGGCGGTTAACAAACATCACATGACTGAGAAAACACAACCTGAATCTGTAGGCTCCAAATTATGATGGACACTTGGTAAATTGTTACCGAAAGATTGCAAATGTGTGTTTCTAGACACCCCAACCCTTCCCCGTTTAAAAAACGATAACGATACAAACGCCTACAGTGCACAACGTAAAGAAGACTTACTCAACGAATGCCACAGTAATATATCGATTCTAGACAAGAATAATGCCCACATCCCTAAAATCGCTCAAAACACAAACCAACTCTTTGGAAACTTTTTAATAAAACAAAATACCATAAATATTTTTAATATACTGACTTATCAAGACCTTTCCAAAGCTCTACGCCTGGATCACAATAGCCTAATTGTCTATACAAATGGCAATTAGTGCTAACGTCCAAACAGCACCCCTTGTTTGAGCATTTCGAAGTAGGGCCTACTACCTCTTTTGGAATATATATCGAAATCACTCGTATTTTCAATTTATTCTTGTGACATACCCAAAGCAGTCTCTTTTTTTCAAACCGAGTCTTGAATATGATGACATGTGGGATAACTTTGATAAAACTTTGGAATACAGATTAAATTTGATATAAATAGAAGCATTAAGTATAGTAACAGAACTAACGAGAAAAACATGTTCAGACAATTTATGAAAAAAAACTACGGCTATGCTTATCTTTCATATAGAAGATATCCACATAGCCAACTGTCTTTGTACAAAATTATCAATGAACTAGCGCCACCTTCGCTTACTGAACGTTGTCCTCGTATTATTGACTGGAACAATTTTCCACATATTAAAAGTCTAAATAGAGTAGATCATTCCCGAATCCTTCTACAAAAAGTATATTTGATCAGCGATCCCCTTGTTGGTTTCATTTAAATCAACACTAGTTACCATGCTTATTTGCAGTAAGCATAAGACATCTATACAATACTCACCTAAGTATCCAAACCATGTGGATTAGAACTGTCTCAATATATGTTGATGACTGTACAGTCCACAATTCTATAAGACAACCTTTGTTCCATCTGTATTCCGCGTGCCCACAAATATATTTTATGGGGCTCCCTATAACATCACGATTAAAATATTTATCGTTTCATATGTACTTGATATCAAACGAAATGATGGCAGATAACGCTCTTCTTTGCCAAAGCTCTTTATCACTGTTGAAAAGAAGCTATGTAAAGCATATACGCCCACCCCCTCAAACACAAACACTCACTGGACACGAAGAACCACTGTTAATTCTGTAGCACCTAAATACAACCTTGGTTGTAAAACAAATTTCATTTGCAGCACAGCACGACTGCATGGCCATCATCCATTCAGCAATGTCAGTGAATATACATCAAACTATGATTTCTACATAATTTATTTACCTCTCAATCAGTGAATTTATCTCAAACTATGTTGTCTACATTATTTATTTGTCTCTCAATCAATATGTTTTAATGTCTTAATGTTAAATTAAACAATTAACTCAACTTGCTTGAAACAGTAGGATGGACATCACCAGGTGAGGCCTCCTGTATACAGGCATAAACCAAAATCAGTCCCCGCCTTCACCTTGCTACACGGCATTTGTCTGCAAAACTTGGTTAGAATCTGAAAAATATTTGTATTGTTCAATTCTGCAAGTTCAGACTTCAGTACAAGGTCAGTTTATGTTGTCGCGTGAATTTTGGATTGGTCACGTGAATTTTGGATAAATCACATGAGTCTTGGATACAAAAAATCTGAGACCATAAAATCAGCTTGCATAACAAAAATCTGTCCTACAAAATTCATCCTGGACAGTTAAACAGCCTTGATTCAAATATACTTGTCAATCTTGGACCAAATATAAATTCTTGAACCGTAAATATTTAGTTTAAATGGATACTAATCCTTTTCTATTGTGGTACAATGTTGTAAAATATGTATCGTTTTTTGTTACTATGTATTTAAATTTTACATTTTGGAGTTAAATTTAGAATTTTGTTCACTTTGGCGTGCCATATCTCACATATATATTCATTGTTTGAACTTTTTTGAACGCCAAGAAAGGAGTTCTTGGCGGGACAAAATGTGACTAAGATTACATGACAATTATGTCGATTAGAATCAAGTTGATTGCTGTTAAGCATCGAACTTTATAGTATACCATCTCTTAGGATGTATTTGTTTTGCAGATGTGTTAGTGAAAAATCTACGGTGAATGTCCTGACAATTCGAGATATCTGAAGCCGCCTGGGGGAATCCCCTCATAACCCAAGGTCAACTAACGTAAGGAGAGCGATGGTAACACAGACGGTGTTCCCCTGAACCACTGTTGTTTAAATTAACGAAACACTAATATATTATTTGTCAAAACACATGTTCCTCTCACGCGAGGTATCATGTGTTTGGTATATTCAACCAATAGACAGACGAACACTGAGTTTCTCATTTATAGGTCAAAATAACAAAAATGGTATAGATGGTTGTTTATGAAATAGCATATATCTTTCACTAAGATTGTTTTGGTTGTTCCTCAGATAGAATGATACCAATTTTATTTAACTTAACCACCTGAGTACGCATTTAGCGTTTTATGTAGAATCAAGAAACATAATAAATCCCCGTAAAGTCCTTTACAAACACCTGGGGCACTCCAATAAATCTTATAACAACAATCGTCAAACTCTTTGAGAAAATATCAATTCGATAACGGTACTAATAACGTTGTAAATTTAGGACTGTACATCCATTTTGGGGGAAGTTTGAGATTTGCAGTTTAACGTTTGACAATATTTAAAATCTTTTCTGAGTAAATATAGTTTATAGTCTTCTTATAATTTATGTTAAAGGTGAGTTTCTGTATTATTTACCAATTCAATGATTGCCTACTTGTAAATTTAGATTAAAATAATATCCTTAGTGCTCGATTGTCACCAAGATTATCCTACTTTAGGATTGAATTTTATTTCAGGGTTAACTTTAATACCACAGTTGGTCTCTGATGGTATATACACTAAATATAGCTAGTGTTCTAGCCAGTTACTCTATTCTTCTCACAGATGTGGTTCATTTATTCCAATCTGCTTTATGGCACGATCAAAATCTTGCCAACGTCAGTGTGGTTTGATCAGACACAGGGTATCGGTTCACAAAGCGATCTTAGCTTACGTTGAAGGTAACTGTCATGGCAACACTACATGTATGTCTAAAGCACTGGCCGTCGTGAACGCACGCTAAGATCGCTTTGTGAAAAAGGCTCCAGAGGTCTTACATGTCTGTTTCCAAAGAACTATAAAGCACGAATGATGTTTCCCCGTAATATTAATTATGGTGTATCATTAATTCATGGAGAGCCTCGAGTAAAATTAGACTTGAGGGTCTCTTAGTCATAACAATGATGTTCAGTAATACATGTCAGACATATAGATTAATACAACTTTGTCATGGCTTTCTGTGACGTCATACCAGATGGAATAAAACAGATAATCGTAAGGGTAAGTGAAGGCCTGTGTG
>JAVFBX010219644.1:0-11442 GCA_034783855.1 Mopalia kennerleyi | reverse complement strand
TGAAAAAAGAATTAAGAGATTTGAACTCAACAAAATCTGATCGAGTAGAGGTAAATGGTGAGATATTACAGCTAAAAAAGAACCTAGAATATATGGAAGCCGCTCAATGCGTGAAAATCTTAAATTTTATTTCATGGGCTTGTTGAAAACAACAACGAAAACACTGAAGCTTTATTATCACAATTTCTGTCAGGTGAACTGGGCATAGAGTCGCCCCCAGAATTTAAAAGGGTACATAGGATCGGACGTCCACGCTGTGGTATGCCTAGGCCTATTTTTGCGAAGTTTTCCAAGTTTAAAACCAGAGAACCAATTCGTCAAAAAGCCCGAGAGTGTCTATATGGTAAGCCTTATACTGTATAACAGAACAGTTCCCCACTGAGATTGTGAATAGACGACGTGCCATATTCCCCGTATTGCGTCAGGCGAAGCAGGAGGGGCGGCAAGCCAGACTGGTGGTTGACAAATTATACACAGATGGGAAGTTATACAATGGTCAAATTGGTAACTCTTCGCCACATGAGCCCCAATTTACAGGCAGGCCATACCGGTCACCGAAAACCCGAAGTCGCAGAATCAGGAGATAACAGCAATGGCTCGCGAAGACGACGGTGAATACTTCTAGCGCGAGGGTGGTCACGAGTGTATAACCGAACAGAACAATAACCCTGTTGTGAACAATATCCACATACAGCAAATCTCATAATTTCATATATGTTCTTTAAATGTATGTGGCTTACGATCGAAACTGTTATACCCTGATCTTGAATTATTTTTACGTAAGTACGAATTACTGTTTATCATCGAGTCAAAACTGAATGAATTGGAAGAAATAACAATTCCAGTCTACACTTTCATATCTAACAGTAGCAAACGGAAAAGAAAATTAAGAACAATATCAGTAGCAATTAAAAACTACTTTATTAATCATTTCACAATAATCGAATCTGACAATCCGTATGCTCTATGGTTACGCGGATCGAAAGAACTCTTTGTAAATGATATTCTTTTCGGTGGGGTATATATTCCCCCGGAATCTTCAATATATGTAGATGAAAATGGTTTCATTGATCTACAAAATGATATGATTGCTGTAAGTAGTAGTTTCTCTAAAACCTGTTTAATTGGTGATTTTAATGCAAGAACAAAAACAATGTGTGATTATCTTCTCACGGATGAACGAACTGTTGTGTGACCTAACTGAATGGGACTGTGATCTGACCGATTTTGTTCTTGGACCTCAGATCCTCGATAAAGTCGGTATCCCGATTAATATGGCCTCGTGTGACATAGGTAAAGTAAACAACTGGGTCCTCTTGAAATAAAGGTAAGAATAATATCATATCGATGCCACATATTGACGGGCAAAGATAGCAAGTATTGCAAACTGTTATATACCTACTTTTTATATAAAGATAATGACATTAACATTGTATGGTTGAATTATGTAAAACAAATTTTGTATGAAACCGGTCTCAATTTTATTTTGGACTCCCAAAATGTCAATAATAGCCATTCTCTCGTCAGATCTGTGGAACAACTTCTAATTGACAAGTTCAACTAAAAATGGAACAACGACATGTTAACATCTCCATAATCAACTTTTTACCAAATCATAAAAACTAATTTAAGTATAGAATCTTATCTTCTGGCTTTAGACTCTAAATCGCAGAGTGCACTTAGTCGATTTAGAACTTCTAACCACAAGTTACAAATAGAAACTGGCAGGTGGACAGGTGTACCCCGAAAAGATAGAATATGTAAAAATTGTAAATTAAATGTTTTAGGGGACGAATTTCTTTTTTTGTTTATTTGTCCAATTTAATCAGCATAAGAAAATTATATCTACCCCGATTTTGTGACACAAACCCCTTTGCTTTGAAAACAAGAGAACTGTTCACTTCTGAGCATAGTGTTACCCAAAAGAATATTGTGAAATACATCAGAGCGGGTCTCTGAACTCTGCGTAAAAAATGGTTCTTTTTATGATTTATCTGTTCACAGCTATTTCGAAAAAAAAAAGCAAACGTCTTTACGCTCGACTTATTAACCGCCAGCGTCTCAATATACAGCATTAAGCCAAATAACAAAATGTCGTTTTCAAGGTAAAGACGATACGTCTTTTCTTGTTTAGTGGGTTAAATTGAATACCACTTAAATAACAAAATAAAGAGGTTATGAGCTATTGGGTTGTGTTAGCTCGCTTAGGGAAGATTAGCAGATTTCCTAGTTGTCTATCTAGGATTTCATGACGCCTTTCTACACCCTTTTTCACAAAAAACGTCGTATTAACTGCTCTTTTAGTTTTGGTCAATGGTTTCAATTATTTCCCCCTGTATCTATACAAATATTTCAGGTGAAAGTCATGGCTTATTCCTTCTAATTGAACAGCCTAGCCACATGGAGCCTTTTCACTTGAGTGTGTTGACGTACTTCAACCATCAGTAATCTAACCACTAACACAACATTTACATATGCATTTGATGGGGGTTAAAGCCGTAGTATAGTGGATTTCAACTATGTGTCGGCGTGTCACCCTAATAGGTGCAGTAAACAACGATCAAAGCTACAGACGACAATAAAGACGAGACAATACGACCCTAAAACAGATCGGCTTCCCGTTGCCCCTTCGCTCTGGCGAGCAGGAACTTTCTTTAATACGGGCCCACGGCTGTGTCATGTCCGCCAACTAACCCTAGTTCGATGTGCCGTTTTCGGCTTCTATTATTTACCTTAAGGTATATGCATGAATCGCTCATTACGCTCTATGCTATGAATTGCGAATGGCTTTGTACCTTTGGACCTTCATTTTCATCCTTGCTGGTAAAAGCATTGAGAACAGTTCGTTCGAAGATGAAGGAAGCGAACAGCCAATGAGAAAGACGTTCACATTTTATGACGGTCATTTCCATTGCACGTGCATTTGCAAAAGCTATACAATACGTTAAGCTGTGATTATGTCAGGTAGCTAAATGGCCTTTACTCTGTAAAATGCAATGCATGTTTGAATATCAGTTATCGTCCATAGTTTTCACATTTGCCACTTTAGATGTCAATATTATAGTTCAAATTGAATGTACTGGGACGCTGCATGGTGATCGATTCTAGTTGGGTTTCTTTGAGGGAGAGGCGGAATAGGAAGAAAGTTCGCGACGATTTTTCGTGTATTGGCTTGGGAAGATGTTGACCAGGAATAAGTAAGTAACGGGACACCGCATTGTTTCGCGGTAAATTTGCTTTGCGTCCTATTATTTGATTTAACACATACATGCTGTATGTTGGGGTGGTAGTACAACTTAAGACACACATGGGTACCTAAGCCGGCAAACCAAGTTTAGGCTAGACAATGAACCGACTTTGCTATGTTGGCATTTCTCATAATCTTATACCAGGATAAAAGAACGTAGAACTTTTGGTATATTGATTATAATCTATATTTTGTTTTAGAACTTCTAATGAACAGTATTTTTCACAGGGTCTGACCCCTACTTAAAAACACAATCAATTACCTAGCCCAATTGTCAAATACAGGAAATTGTCATTTCAGGTCATGACTATCCCAAGCCCAGTTATTTCCGGAAACACTCGTTACTTTGTTCTTAGATGCATCTGGTTTTGTTAAGGTCAAACAAATCAAGACGTCAAATTCATTTATGTTAATAGCCCTAATCAAACAGAACTGTATCAGCTTATATTTAAACAAAACATCGACAATGTAACCACATCTGATACTGTAATAACATTTACCCGATAGTGTAACAACGGTAATAATTTTCGACTGCTACTGTACTAGTTTGTGTTCTAATTGATACTGTAACCAATTTTAATAATTAGTGTAGTAATTTATTGTCTAACCGAAATAGTAATAACTTTTGACAAATAATATAGTAACAGTTATAACGCTTTCAGATAACGCTAGCACAGTGTCGGTATTTTAAAACAGTATCGCCAGTGTTACATTATCGGTATTTTATTACAGTATCGTCTGTTGTTATTGTTATTGTCGTTTATTGGCTGTTGTTACATTATCGATTATTGTTAAAATATTGGTTGGTTTTATTATAGTATTGGCCGTTGTTACATTACGGGTTGGGTTTTTACTGTCTCGGTTGGGTCGTTACAGTATCGGGATTTTCTTTCAGCATCTGCTGCAACAAAAGCAAACATCAGACCAGTTTTAGCTCCAATTCCCAACAATTGTGGAATAATAATGTTGATCGTAAAGAAGAAAAAAAGCCAGGAAATTAGCAGAAAACCCACAGGAGTAAAACAAAGTAGACATCAAAGCTCGGTGAATATAATAATATCATTGAAGGCATTAATTTCAGGACACACTAACGCTTTGAAAGAACTACAATCAATCGGCAACAATAGTCTTTGAGCAGCTTCACAGTATCAATTTCTTCCATTGAGAATTGTTCAACAACAAGCCACACTAGTGGTTTGGTATTAACTATTTATAATAGAATTGGCGTGTAACGTGTCTTGTTTCCCCTAGATACATTCAAATTCATTTGACATATCGATATATGGTTAGTTTGAGTGAGGATAACTTTTAGTCCATGAGAATCAACATTGTTACATTTACTGTTTTATACTGTTGGCACTGGATTGAACTTTTTTTAACAGAATTGCCGTGTAGCACTCTTTGTGTGGCTTAAATATACGTGTGAAGATGTGTATCAGTCAGTATAAGAAAAGACTAGATATTGGACATTCAAAAGACAAATTTTGAATGCCTTATGAATGTAATTGCGAACGATGATATTCTCTAGAAAAACTAGTTCTGGCCAGGAAATCTGCATACCGATTTAGACCCCAAGCTCTGGTGGCAATATATTTGAGCCTAACATGTTTGGGGTCGGATATTAAGCATGTGTTTGAGCCCTGTTCTGGCTATTGTTCCACAGTCGATGATTAAACGCGTGATAAAATCAACCTGCATATGATAGGTTAAGTCCAGCGTCAATTTATTTGTCTCCGCCGTGTAGATTTCTAAATCGTATACCGCAAACCTCCACACATGATCATACCAGAAACCACAGGGGCTCGGTACCACATAGATACGAATACGTATCTTCTATAGACTATACAGTATATGTAGATACGAGGTGCAACTGGACCAAAACTCTTAAATAAGGTATGTCTCTGAATACTAAACAGCGTTAAATCCACATGACCTAATTACCGCGAAGACATTTTAAACGAGTGTGGTACTGCTGAGAAATGATTGATTTTGACATGAAAATGGACGTCGAGAGGGCATTGTCCATGTGTCAGTCTAACCTAAAAGATTTCAAGAAAAAAAACTAGATGGTTTAAGTCAGGGTATTAAAGGCCATGCAATTTTGTATATATTGTAGCGTTCTGCTATTTCTAGCGGTTAGAAATCTTCATGTAGCATAGCAAGGTACCACAGAGATCGTATATGTATATAGGAAAGAAGAAGGGCGGACAGTCACCGTGTCGACCCAGCTTGTACCTCGGTGAAATTTAACAGATTGAAGTGCACTAATCACATTTTAAAAAAGTGTCCGTGTGAGACAAATCGTTGATCTTCAAATCCTAACTGAGAGTTGTGATGTTATTGATCTATTATGTCTAAATTTTGCTTTCAAACACAAAATGTTTCGTTCTTTCTCCAATTCGAACAGCTAACCGAATACAATGTGTGTTGGGCAATTTGGAAAAAGAACGAAAAGTTTTCTGGGTAAGGATTTGTCAGGTGATATTTATTTATTTTATGTGATAAGTGGACTTGAAATGGTTAAATTTCACCACAGACACATATACTGTATTGTTATTACATATAGGATCTCTATGGTACCAGCCTCTGTGACATGGCTGTTTGGCTTGTTAGACTGGCAGCTAGCTCACTTCAATACACAATGGACGTTTAGACTGATTATAGATGGGAAATAATGCATTAACAATTAAAGCTTTTTATAGAAAAGCACCCTTAAGTTTTACAAGCAACGATGTTATAAGGACCCCATTACCTCCTTTCCCCCACATACCAAAATAAAATGCATCCACCTCTCAAAAGAGGAGAGACTGGGGCCCCTGCCCTCTCGCGCTTCCTGGGTGTTGATCTGCATCCACTCGCCGATCGCCAGCTTTGTGGATGTTCTAATCTGATGATGCTCTATTTATTACTATTTTTCGCCCATTTGAAGGTCTTCATCGTATGGGTACTCTCTATAGATTATCTAAAAGCTTTTAATCTGCAGCGAACATAGAGGATGCCATTAAGAGAACAGAAAAAGGCATATCCATCATGTAAGCATAAAGGGATTTCTTAGTTCTGGGCCTGCACTTAACCCGGTCAGTGAACCGAGGCAGTCGAATTCGCCAAGTCTATCGTTAAATACACAATTGAATTGTACGCAATTAGAATTTACGAATTATTTTTTTCAACAACATATAGTTGAAATACCTGACTTTTAATCCAAAAGATAACACAACTTTGGTTCATTTCGAGCCCAAGGGATCCAGCAAGGCCTTAAAGACCACAAGACAACACGACACGGGTGGGTAATTCTTATTTGGTTATGACCGTACAGAAAATACACCATTTATGACTTTATTAGAGCCATCTTTGCGATTACCTTGAATTTAAATTGCTGGTCTTTAATTATTGCACCGAAGAATACAGTTGAGTGTTATACATACGAGGGAAGATGTGTACAACTAGGAACACATGCGCGGGTCACACAGATATACTATATGTTCAATTGATCCCTTAAGAACAGAATCAAACCAACAAATATTGATTAGGATAGAGAACAGGGGCTCACCATCAGAGTGAATACTCATGGCCTATTCAACAGCCAAGCGTTAATAAACAGATTCCACCGAATAACCAATGACATTTGATAAGATTAAGTCAGGCTGTATTTGAGCAGGCGCAGCGTCAAGTGTGAAAGGCGATCGGTCAACTGGGTAATCTGTGGAAGCCAGGACCTTTCAGATGTAGATATTGAATCACCATATCGATCACATGGGTATTATATTCCACTAGAAGAATTTTAAGTTACTAACTAAAATGGCCACGTATCATCTTTTCTTCGCTGTTAGAATAGGGTATTACGTTAAGATCGTAACTAATGGAGATAAAACACAAATTCGATTTTATTTCCTTAATATCATTGGCAAAACGATGCGGAGTCTACGTAACGAAATCTAGTCCTGTGGTGTGTTGTACCGCCTGTGGCTCTATAATACGGCTCCAAGTATGTAGTTCAACACATTGCCCTTGACGTCTAAAGTTTGTGGTCACTTGCTTTTTATCATGAAATTCAAGTGCCAAATTCTCTTGCAGTCTTAAAGCGAAAACGATTCGAAATGTGAAAACTATTTATCTTAACATTCAAGCCTCTAATACTTGACCCATTGCCTGCCCCATCTCAAACAATATATTTCTTTATATGTGTGGTAGTTTATTGTGGTGAGTAGGTCTACATTCATACATGGTGCCTTAGCGGATTGTAAAGTAGATCAGATTCAAATTTCTATACAGTTGAATACGTTTTATTTTAAAAAGTTGCACCGGTATTGACAAAATCTGTTCACACCGATTAAAAATCTTTCGTGGATTATTTGAACCTTGGCAAGTTGCCAATAGATCCAGGAGTTTCAAACAGAAAAGTGTTTGAAGAAAGTTTCAGCCAAATATATGAAAAAGTGTCATCAACAATAATATTGACAACACATTTGTCCTGTCCAAATCGGCCTGTTTCAAAATGGTAACTTTATGTAGTGTGAATTTTGTTACTTCTTTAACCAATAGCCTTATTGTCTGTTTGTTTGCTTGATAGGGCTTTGACATGTTACTCAAGGGTATTCTAATAATATTTAGACGGACTATCCACTTCATATTGTTCCTTGCCTAATTGTAGTGAAAAACCTCGTTAAAAATCACCGACTGCTGAGCCACATCGTGTGACTATATTTGTAGGTGGAGAAATTGTTTGACAAAAATCGCATAGAATGGCCGGTCATCACCTGTCACGATTATAATCGGGAACTCTAAAAGGACCAATTAAGGTATGTGCCAGGTGTTTTCGCCCACCGAAAGTTTGGGATGGAGCTGTGGAGCAAAACGTTAACATTACGGCTTATGGCAAATAATAGTGGTCTTGCGCCAACTAGGAGTTTTAATAACAATTTTTAATGTGTTTTCTTTGCTTATTGTATACTTTTTTAAAGTTTCACATGTTTAGCTCGCTACGTGTGGCGATATTGTTTGCATGAGAAGCCTTTATCAGTTATGTGTAGTGGTTCTGTTAATATTGCTTACTCACAGACGCTGTGGAAAATGAGACGAGGGTCCAGGGGCCGCGTAGGCCCTGGAAGCTCTGGAGGTTTACACAGCCGCAGGCGTTTTGTTTTTGCCACACAGGTCTTTAACTAATATTTCTCCCAGTTTCTAAATACATCTTAATCTCGGGTTGTTTAGATTTGTGCTTCCCCTTGTGTGCTAGTATAGGTCTAATATGGTTAGCTATGACCTTTGATGTTAGTCTTCATCTCATGTTCTGGGCCCGCGACCGTGGAGTACTGGTTAGCTTGTGCGCTTTCTAATGCCTACTTCGGTGTGCGGATCACGGGATCGCGTCCGTCTGTCGACTCTCAGGAATGTGCGGGAGCCAAAAATGCCCCTTTTCGTCTCCCGGCCCACACACACCTACCACCGTGGCGCCGCTATTGTGCGACTTACTCATACACCAGATGGTCGACTAAATATATTGTACATTATAGGTTGGTACAAAAGTGTCAGTCGTAAATGTCGTTAAATAGGCCCTTACACCGTACCAAGTTATGCTCCGTTCTGGCTTTCGCTTGAACAAACGTCCGCACAGATTGGTTTGGTTGAAGCTGGAGTGTTTGTCATAAAAATCTGCCCATGAGCCACAAACTCCTGACATCGATCTACATAATCATTTTTGAGAGATTAATTCAGCCTACATTTTATCAGGTCTAGCGTTCCATATGGAAGAAGTAGGGTCAACTGGTCAATCAGTCAAACTGAGACAGAAAATGAAGATTTTGACAGGCGAGTTCGACCTATGAAGCGTTCGGTTCCACCAGAACGTTTTATTGTAGCCAGGGCGATAGAGTATGGATTATTAGATTCTCTTATTTCATCAGGATTGCTTCACATTTACCCCACAGAGCTCTCGGGATCAAATCGTTATAAGTTACTAACCAGCAATGTTGCCAATTTATTCATATCTAATCATTTCTATTTCAAGACAATTCCGAGCAGTAATACGCTTGCCATTAAACATCAAAACATATTAAACTGAAAAGAAAACATATACGTGTTCACATTTTGAAGTCTGTCGATATATTTAACGTTTCATTTTGGATCTAAAACTTGCAAATATTGAGTTTAAAACTATGTCAATTTTAAGTATTTACATTCTTTCATTTTATATAACACATCAATCGGTTAAAGGAACTTGATGATAATGATAATGTTTTCAAACAAGTCCTACATACATAGCCTACTCGCCCAGCGGAGGCAAAATTGGAATGGGCTTTGAGAAATTTGTAAGATTAGACCTAAATGTGTAACAGGTAGAAATAATTTTTCGGCTAGGCGTTGGATGGCTGGAAGAAAGCTTCATTGCTCGAAGGTGATATTTTATCGAATGATCTTGTACAGACGGTTATGAGGGAATTCCCCACTGAGCCACTGGGCGACCTGAAGCGGATCTGTTAGGCTTTGTATTGCCTCCAAAGATTGTTCTGTTTGTTGCTAGTATCGTCGGGGTAGATTTAAATAACGTTAAAATCATTTTGAAATATTTTTTTACGATATCATATGTCCGACATATCTGTCATTTACGACATTACGTGAATTCTTAGTTCTGGATTCGGGTTAACCCTAAATAGCTGAATGAGCCTCTAATTTATTTTTCTTGTGATTATATTATGGAGTAAATGGACAATGTTTTGGAGATTATTGGAATTAGAACAGGATACCGTAGTCTCTCGATTGTGGGATCTATGTCCCTTTTGACGTGTATTCCTGTCCTGAAAACAGTAAATTACACCGGAATATCAACCGGTCTAGTGTAGTTTCAAATATTCAGAAGTTGGCTGATTCGACACAGAAACTCGGTAGAGGTTCATCTCGAAGTTCATCTCATTACCTCAAAGTTGCCGATTTGTTATATGGTTTCCAAACACTGGATAGACATAAAGGCAAACGTATACTTGTCACTTCACCAAAATAGACAGTTAGAATCCTGAATATCCAACCATTACACAACTTTATCATATACCTATGCGTGTCACTATACCGATACAGAGTGGGATTTTCCGATTCCGTATCAACCTACTCTGAATTCCGTATCAGTATAGTCTGAATGTTGGAACTACTTTCGCTCACAGAGTTGACCTCATTGACCCTGAGCCAGGGCTGGGAAATCCCCTAGTGACAAGCAGGCTGTTACTATTTATAGATCTGTCAACGTGAAGCGCTATAAATCGAAATAAAGCTCAAGACACATGGATAATTTGAATTAAGTAAAATTATGCTAAAATTTCACGATAAAAACCAGATTTATAGAGCAATATAGCTTAAAACCTAACATAAATAAACGAAAGACAGAAGTTTGCTATTAATTTCTGCATGTCTGCTACTTCCATGCAGTAGGCCAGCCACTGGCAGTTGGATCGAAAAAACATTTTTTAAAAAAGACAAGGCATTATACATTTTGGACTTAACTTTTAGTCCAAAATATTTATTTTAAAAAAATTGTACCAGAGAAGGAAGATATCAAATATTCGTTCATGGCAAAATGGCGTGGTAAAATGTTGCAAATGTTCCTTATTGAAAAACATGCCACAGCAGTCATTGTATGGAATAATTATATAAAATACATTGTCACTCTTTCTAGTTGTATAAACTTATTGATTGTCTTGGACCCCAAATTGTCTTTGCAAATACATTTTTATAAAACAGATCCGCGATCAATTAGTCGTTCACCAAACATACGAGTATTATATCTGCACATATGTTTTTTTAAACAGACCAAATCACATTTTCATGGAACTGGTTCAGGTTACCTAAGGTCCGACCCCTAGCAGCATTGAATCTGGACAACAAAAAAATTCACTTTGATTTCAATAAACCTTCCACAGTTTCGGAACTGTCGTCGTGCATGGTGACTTTTTCAGATTTTCAGTGGCGGGAATTTTCGCAACCTCGGTGATGTCGGTGTAACGTCAAAGCACAAGTAAAGTCCCATCTGTCGACATTTGAACTGAACTCCATATTCTATGAGCCTACACAAGTTAATGCCAACTACCATAAAATAATCCGATAAACAAGAGAGAAACACATAGGCCTACAGTTCTGTCTTCGGACTGCAAAAACTGGGTCAAACGGCGATCGCTAAGCTGACGTCACATACTAAGGTCAAGCAGTGT
>JAVFBX010219633.1:0-11443 GCA_034783855.1 Mopalia kennerleyi | reverse complement strand
TGAAATGAACAACAAGAATAAGGTGCTCAATATATCAGTAACATGAAATGAACAACAAGAATAAGGTGCTCAATATACCAGAAACATGACATGAACAGCAAGAATAAGTTGCTTAACATATCAGTAATGTGAACTGATAATGCACTAAAAGGAAAGATAGCATTATCAGTACAAAATAGTTCAAGATCAACATAAAACATTGATGCCTAGACAAAGAATGTTTTTTATGTTTAAAACAGGACTTAAATTCCCATTGACATGATTGAGGCAATAACAAAACAAGGAGATTAGCTTGTGCTGGGAGATTACAAGGGAACTCTAGCTGAAGAACAAAGCAAGACATATCTTAAGTTAATAAAAGAAGCGATTTTCCATACAAACCAAAGCCAAAGTAGAAGAAAACAGTTAGGTCAATAATTATAAACTTCATGTAGTAAAGCCTATTTCTCTGTCCCAACTTAGAGAAGTTTTAGGGTATATCAGTCAATACTGTTTGACATTTTAAACAATCTGGGTTACTTGAGATCAAAACAACCATTACACAGGCACTTTGTTTTTTAAAATGAAAGACTGATTAAAAAATGAATTTCACTGAAAGTGGCTTGAATTTCAAATATAGAGTTTTTCACAGCTGAAATTGAGTTTTAATTTAATTTGAAGGGTGGCCTTTAAAGCAATTGATATTTCAAGCAATTGCTGATCACTAGCAAACAGTTCATAACTTCTCAATATAGTAATTTAAGACTTTTAATATGTCTTTATTATGCTTATTTTAGTATCCCTCGTTTTCTTGCATAATATTCAGAAATGTCATTAAAAATGTTATATAATACATTTACACTTTCCTTATTTTTATTCCTTAAAGCAATACTCCAGGCAGCAATAAAATGAATATAGGCATCATGTCTTGTGTGGAATTATGCTCTCTAATTTTCTACTCGAGCTTTATCCATTTTACAATTGGATCTTAAAAATTGGGTAATGCTTAAACTACAGTCAAATTCATCCACGCGGCCATGTCATGGTACTTTTATCACTAAACAGAAGAGCTCCAGAAATATTGACCAATCAAATATCTTTCTCTTCAAAATAAGTGCCTATGTCACGAAACCTATGGAGTTGGCTATTTATAGTTTAGGTTGTAGACGAATTACAACTCAACGATAGGACATAAATTAACAAAATGTTTTTACCTGAACAATTACAAACACGTTTTCTAGAAGGCGCTAGCTCCTCACACATTCAACCCCCACAACGCACAAGAGCTCTCATACAGACAAGTCTCTACCTACATTCCTCTCTCCTTTGACAAGGCAATGTCTTTAATGTATTAGATCATTAAGTATTATATGAAAACTAAGACTTTTAACTAACAAAACAATTTAACAATGTTACCTTTACCAATGTTCGTTGTGATTCAATCTGAATAAATCTGTAGTGAGATTGAACATATATTGAAACTATTAAGTAGTATCAATGATCACTAAACGTTACTAACGATTATTGACTGTCTATAATTTCTGTCTTCATTTTTTACTTGTAAGAAGTTACCATATATTTTAGTAACTACAAAACCTCTACAGAAATGTTCTTTCTCACATTTTGGACCTGACAGAGCTTTGACAGCAACTTTGTCACCTACTTTAAACTCACGAGAAACCGATGTTTTTAAAGAGTCAGATTATCTTTTATCTTAAGCAGACACATGCTTAAAGTAACAAAGTTTCCAGATTTCCGACATACTAGGTTCCTCCTCCCCTCCTGAGAATTAGCTGTCAACCAAATAAATAATAGTGCTTGAATGACCAAATATAGCATAGTACGGAGGAATGCTTGTCGTGCGGTTTGCTACAGCATTATGTGCAGCCACAATCTGAGGTCAAACTTTATCCCAGTCACATTCAGTTTAAACACAATTCATAAGCGACGCTTTTAACGTACGATGATAACCTTCTACAGGATTTGCCTGGGGACGGGCTATTGGTGTGTAATGGCAACTTACATACCATACAGATGGATACTCCTTGAATACATCAGAGGTAAACACTGATCCGTTGTCACAATGGAGTTCTTTTGGGGGCCCAAACAAACTAAATACCCTATCCAATACAGTAGTTGCTGCACGCAAAGGTCACGCAAAAACAAACCTCGTCAAATCATCTAGAATTGTAAATATGTACTCGTATAGCCAACAGATGTACGCGGAAGAGGTCCGACAAAATCGCAGTGTAAAATTTCTTATGGAAGTGAAGCTGTTAACGAACACTGTGTGGGCCTTCCAAGCATTGAACACAATGTGACACAAAGGTTTCTACCTCACTCAATTGAATCGTTGGGTCGACCATCTTTGCCAGTTCTAACGTGCGAGTTGCCGAAAATGACCAAGACTATGAACATGTTCGATAATATCTTGTCGCTTGGTTCCAGATCGAGTTACAGCTAAAATAGGAAGATCTATCTCACCTAAATCTAAATGGCATGCCGACTTAGTGTATCACTCAAAAAGTTATCTTTTCCTTTGACATGTTCAATTTCAAAGTGATACTCAGAAAGCTCTAAAGCCCACCTTGTACATTTAGCAGTTTTGGAACTTTGCGTGAATGTCAACGGTTTGTGATCAGTTCGCAGAATGAATTTTCTGCCAAACACATACTCTCGAAAATTTCGAATTGCCCAAATAACACCAAGAGCTTCGCGATGCCCTGCAGAATAATTCCTCTCTGTTTTCGACAGTTTCTTTGATGAATAACAAATGGGATGTTCAAATTCCTCCTGATCAGCTTGTAATAGGACACCAGCGAGGCCTGTTTGACTGGCGTCTCTTTGAACAATAAACTTTTGAGATTTCTCTGAGAAATCTGGATGCTTCAACACGGGCTCTGATAATAAACATGTCTTAAGCTTTTCAAAAGCATTTTTCTGTGTTTTACTCCATGAATATTTCCTTGATCCGACCACTTTATTAAGCGGTAACACAAGATCAGAAAAATTTTGAATAAATCGTTGGAAATTTGTACACAATCCAAGGAAAGAACGAATCTCTTCCCAGGATTTAGGAACGGGATACTCACACACTGCACGCACACATCACTTGAAATGCGAGCCCAAATATTCTACACTTTCCTGGAAGAAAATTCATTTCTGCGCTTTAGTGTAACACTGGCTTCTTTAAAACGAGCAATTACTTGACGAAGAAGAGTTAAGTGGCTTTCTGCTGTTTGTGAATGGATACACACATCATCGAGATATATCATGACACCATTTGGTGTAAGACCACACAGAATCATTTGCCTTAAACGTTGAAACACCTGTGATGCTGTTTTCAAATCAAAACACATACGCGAAAATTGCCATACGCCCGAACTCGTTCCAAACGCGGTTAATGGGCGACTTGCCTCATCAAGTTTCTATCTGATTGTATGCAGAATTCATATCTAACACTGTACAAAATTTCGAATTCCGGAGTTGCATTAATGCTTCCTATGGTGTCATTAGGGAAACAGTTACATCCTCTAGTTGTAAATTTAATGGTCTGAAATCCAAACATAAGAACATGGTGTTATCTGTCTTTTTCACTTACATAATGGAGGATAAGATGTTCGACGAACTAGGCTCAACGATTCCATCTGAAAGCATTGTTTCGACTTGTGTATTAACCATGGGGTCAATGTGTGGTCCATAAGTTCTTCGGCGCTAACGAACCTTACTCAAATCTGCTCCATTTTTAAGTTTGAGCTTGTACTGGAAATCACGCATTTTTCCAATACCAGAAAACACAGATTGTTCGGTGTGGTGACATTCGTCAATAGGACCAATATTCCAAGACTGATTGTCGTTGGTCACATTATTAACAGGTGATGAATAGATTGTTTTTGTCGCTGTATTATCAGGATCGACTTGATATGCGTTTCCTACCGCTTGAGACTTATACGCAGTCTTACTTGTATCAGTTGGGTTCATAATGACAACATGAGCATTGTGAGTACGGTTAATACCAAACCATCAACAAATCTTTGGGCGCACATCTCATCTTTGTTAGACTTTGCAAAGCTTGGGTATGCTGCTTCAACTTTAACACAGAGTCTATGCGAGTAATCATCTATGTTTTCACCTGGTTTCTGGCACAGTTGGTGAAATTGAGTAGCTGCAGATTCCTTTTTCTAGAGTTCTATCAATTAGAACAATTAAGTGTAATTTAAGAGCGTCCTACTCACAGTTGGACTTCCTAAACACAGAAACTGGGCTCTAGGTAATCTACACGCGACTTCGGCGAGGAGCATGTAATATCAGAATGGATCAGCTTACTAGAACTATTACACGACGAACGTGTGTCACGTAAAATCCACAATGACTGCTGCCACCATAATGTAGATTGTAGACGAATAACAACTCAACGATAGGACATAAATGAACAAAATGTATTTAACTGAACAATTACAAACACGTTTTCTAGAAGGCGCTAGCTCCTCACACATTCAACCATCACAACGCACACGAACTCTCATACAGACAAGTCTCTGTCTACAATAGTTAGGTTTAGTCTCGGCAGTTCACACATGTTATTAAGCCGTAACATAGAAGAGTGTTAGTCGCGTGACGTCATGGACAGGGTTGGTAACGCCCAAAATGTCAACTGCTAGTGGTCGTAGGTAGGTATATATCTGTAACCCTTTGGCTATTTTTTGAAATAATGAAACGATAAGTTGATGGCATATTTAAGTATATTTAATGGTAACCTTTCAAGGGATAAAGGGGTTATTGCAGCCCGGAGTATCACTTTAAAGAAAAAAATGCATGCCATGCCTACACCCATTTTACGTCCGTGATGATGTCTGTCGTACATTCGTAGACTTCCCAGTGGGCATAATTTCCAAATTGATAAAATCTTTTGCACGTATATCTCTATAATATACTGTATCAGTAGTACGCTTTTTGTATTTCAGCAACCTAGTAACGATTGAAATACTTTTTATTGCTCAGAAGGACAGATATTTTTAATTTATTTACTACTCCCCCTGGAATGTAGGCTTACATGATTTAAATTTTTTTGTTATGATTTCCAACGAATTTCTTAACTGATTAATGTTGTTTGATGTAATAAATATTTATATCCATAATAATGTCAGTTTTGTCCTGTTCTATTAGATTCAGAAAAAAATAGAAGCTGTTGTAGATTGTATAAAATCATTTCTGTTCTCGCTACTTGTTCTCTAGATCAGATAGAAGCAGTAATAAAACATCCTTCAGTTAATATCAGATCGATTCTGAACGGACAATGCTCACATTATAAACATACGAATACATAGTCTTTTGTCATATCGCCGAGGATTGTTTGTTGATGTAAAAACGGATCGACTTAGCTAACTATGTAAATATCCGCGTAATTATGTTCAGTAATACACGGAGGTAAACATTGGAAGTCGTGCAACCACATGCAGTGTAAATGTAGGCTTATATTAACAGTTTTGGAACAATCGCGTGGAGAACATTATTCCTCGATCTGCCAGTCGTGTAGGCCTACCTCCTGACTTCAGCCAGTTAATTAATGTATGGTGGACGATTTCGGCAGCATAATCCACATGGTGAGTATACTTTTTGACAAAATTTCATTACAACCGCCAAATCCATCATCGCGCTTTTCTGTTTGATATGTCTTTTACACCTGAGGCAAAGTTGTTCGTATAAGGCTTCCTGTTGCTGTGGGTTTCTGAAAGTCTCTCGTGAACCAGACTCTTCTCGCTTTAAATTCGACCACGGCACGAGAGCCTGGTAGAATTGCAGCCAACAAATTTAAAAACAAATGGCCGTCATAATGATATGGCTCAGTTACTATCGTACATTTGGTTTTCTGATAAGTTATTTTTTAACAAATATGTTAAACTTTAAATGGAATCTCAATTAATATGATATTTATTTGCTTAGGTTGAAAAGTATTAGGTCCGCAATTACCAGAAGACCAACTGTACATAAGACGTGACTTCCTTTTTATTTCTTGGCTACAATGGTCCTTAGTCGACATTGGCGTGAGAACTGTTTGGTTCACGCGACAATAATCTATCAAAGTCCAGGTGCTACGCGAAGCCCCTCTGTTGTGGCGCCTTTGTTCTGTGTCTGGTGATTGACCAATGGCCCTAGAATCGACGTCCAGGATGAGCAGACACGTCACTTTTTTTTCAGTTGCCATCTGGCCAGGGCTTGATTACGTCGAAGCATGTAACGGCAGCAGTCTTCCCTAGCCACCATACCAGAGCCTTTTATTGTTCGTTGTCCCGTGATACTACGAATTTAACAAAAATAAAATCAGTCTTTAATCGGCTCACATTTGAATTCATCTTCCTATGCAAGGGTCAGTATGTGTAAGACGAGACTTCCACATTGCTGTAATTCGAAGGAAAACCGTGGCAAAAAATTCATTGGACTAAGGTAGAAACACGCAGGCTGGTCAATCAAAAAGGCGATTACACATCAAAGTCTACAACAAACAAGCGGGGTGCCACTGCCAATTGATATGTCTCTGATGACGTCAGGACTCGTTAATGGGACTAATATCGTGCATGTATATTACCAGCAGTCTATTAACTAGAAGTATGCAACTGCCATATAGATAAGCTAACCGGTGTTGGGGACCGAGCCGCCTGTTTTAACGTATCATGTGACGTAGCACACAAGAAAATTCAGAAGAACGCAGCTTTAAAAATGATGCATTATGGGAATCTTCTGGTGTTCCTCGATCGTAATGTTGCTTACTAAAACTAAACGAATTTACCCTGTGCAATATGTTCCTGTTAAATAGACAATAAACAGTAACTAAATCGACAAATATTAAGCCAGTCGTCCGAAAGAAAGCAATTGCTTCGCAGTGGCTGATCAGGAACGAAACTATACCCAGAGTTCCTCACAACTAAAAATACACGTATCTGAAATGTGACGTCACCATTCCTTGCTGGTCTACAATGCCGTGGACATTACTATGCGGCAGTTGCTTACTTCTAGTTAATAGACTTCTGACATTATACAAACGATTCATGCCCGCAACAATATTTTCAACGGTTATTGGAAACAATTTATGCCTGTAACAAGTTTTGCCTGTAAAATCTCCCAGTTTTGTACTTCACGAGGTGTTATCAACAATATACCCCTGTTACATCATCAGTTTTCAGCACAATCGGCGTTACCGACAATATTTGCCTATAACATCAGCAGGTTATGTCGCAAATAATAGCTGTTGCGTCTTCTCGTGTTGCCGACAGTTAGGTGTTACGTTGAATTTATTATTGTAACGCCACCAGGTTTAAATGTAAGCTGTAACTTCATCTGGCGTTATCGCAATCAACCAAACCTCGCGAGATTCAAGTTATTGTGCTACCCGTCAGGATAGATGTTAGAATAAACATCAAAATCATACTTATGTTTTGCTGGAAGGCTATTTACCAGCCTTCGCACACTAGGCCTAATCCAATACGTAAATAAACCTAGCGAGTTCCATACGGATATTTGGATTGGGCGTATACGAGTATATAATATTCTGAATCCAAAACAGACGAAACTTGTTAAATCTCTTCACATCACAGACTATGTTTATCAGTTGGTTTGAACAAAAGCTTATCAAAGTGGCGGTGATCGTTTGACATACGAGGTAATGAACACAGTAGATTTGTGAACTCGGTGGGCGTTATCGGTAATAACTATCTGTATTAACGTCATCAAGTGTGAAATAGTGTGCAGTCGCACCTCATTGATTACAGAACAGAAAGATATGTATAATGACGTTGTGGTCTATATCAATAAAGCAGGGCTGAATTAAGCATTAGGCAAAATAGGCAGGTGCTCGGGGCATCATGGGATGGCGGCACCATAAAAATACAAAAATAAACATTATTTTCCATTTTCCTATTGTTTATTATTGTTTATATTTTGAATTACATATATACTAGGGCACCAACATATTTTAAATGCTTATGGCCTCTATGGGTCTTAATCCGCCATTGTATGAAAGACATGATACTGCAACAAACAGCTCATTCTCATTTATCTGTGCTTGTAACTTACCAATGGCTGTGCCTTCAGGATTCTTGTGTGCTGTATACTACGCCTCATCCGGGCGTGAGGGACCATGGGATGTGTAAAGTGAAATTCATTTTCGGAACCTAGGACCTACAAACATACAAGAAATAAGCTTAATAAGAGATAAAACAGTATATATATAACAACTAACCAATTCAATCTGTAGCAGAGTACCGAGTATTATATGATCTCTGCGAATATTGTTTAACATAACAGTAAACTAAGAATGACTTCTATTGTTATAGCACTGTCAATACTATAACGAAGCCGAACCCATTCAACATCAGATAATTGGGACAATAATAAAAACTAAAGTGGGTCTGAAGAGATAACCTTGTATCAGCGATGATGACAAATGTATTCCGACTGTATGTATGGCTTGGTGATTTGGTAGCTGACTTGGTAACTGATGTATGGTGGGCATTTCATTCCATATCTGTTCTCTCTCTATAACGTTGACTATAATTGAATACACAGCCACCAAACTAAATTCTAGATATTTTTTTTGTCAATTAATTATGAATCAGTCTGTTTTGGTGTCGACAATTGTGAATATTGATTGAATAGTAGGCAATATAAAAGAGTAGTAAGAGGAATATACTATAGTAGTCGCCTACTATACTACCAAAATGTGTTAGATGTAAATCACGTTGCGGTGAGTGTTCATGTTAGATACTTAGAAGACATCAACTCGGCACCAGGTCATAGGAAGCCAGAGGATAAACAATAAACACGTTAATAGGTTATATAAAACTGTGTAAATTTCCCTTGGTAAGGAGCCACGACACCTAACAATTCTACACACGCAACGGTGACGTATTTAGGCAGACAAAAGAATAATTGAAGCTGTCATGAGCAATTTAAGCCTTTTCTTGCATACCCGTAAGAGAAATTCAAGGTGTCAGTGGGGAATAATCGACTCGGTTCACAGGCTAATTTAAGAGCCCCGAAGCCTTGTCTAAGATAATTAGATAGATATAGAGAGACAGGAATGGTTACTGGTAAAGATACATCCACACAGCGACCTTTGAACTGTCATTCTATCGCTCCACAGAAGCTGACATTAACCTTTCTTGTGGACAAACCCTGACAAGCATAATATCACATCGGCATTATACGTCTTTGAAACGTTACCCCACAAAGCTCATCTCCAGCAGAAGTAATGAACTCCGCGAGTATCCATTTTGTGTTTAAAATGTCACGACATATTGAACAAGCATGTGTTCTGAGATTCTATAAAACTAATTGTCAAAATAAAAACTCTTACAATAGCTGTCTTTTGTGGCTTTAAATGTTAATGTTATTTGGGTTGACCGACTAGGCCATTACTATGTACAGCTTGTTTGAAATAGAACCATAAATAATTGTCACCGCAATGGCCTATTGAAAGAGTTTCCGCATACCAAACAGTGTATAATGAGAATAATTCGGATGCTTATTTCCATTCTAGGCTGTAATGAGAACACCAAATGGTCTGCTCAACAAGCTATCAGAAAAGGTCACAAAAACGGACACCCTTGTGCAGTCAATAATTAAGAATTAATATTCACTGAGATGTCTTAAACCTATTTCTACAGGGTAGAACTAATAACATGCCCAGATGCTTTATTGACGGTCCTTTGGATTGTAAATATGTGATTATGGGTCCACAGTTGAGGCCCGTGTACACAGATAGGTCCGGAATTTATCCTACGTCCCTTCTCCTGAATTCGTGTTATGTCGATGGAAACAGAATGCTCGCTGTTTCCAGTATAGTTCTAAAATCGATTAAGTTCCTTGGGAACTCGTTAATCATTTCAACACCTCTGTCTGATAACACGATGACGTCACAAACTGTACGTGTTAATACTGCTAGATTTACTCGTCCCAGATGCAATTATCGACCAAAGTCCATGTAAACTACTTCATATAATATTCTCAAAAAGAGTAGGCGGTACCAGTCTGTTAGAAATATGCCTACCATGAATTATATATTAGCACTCAATTGATTATTTGAGGTTTTGTGCTCGTCCTAGATAGAAGTACCTGCTTGCCCATGTATGCTTGCTATCACAATTAATAATGGTTTCCCCGTCAAGCATTGGAATTAGTCTGCATGTACAAGAGTTTTATACACAAATTAAATATAGGTTTACTAATAATTTCGGCAGAAAATTACAGAAAGACGAGCGAAAATAATGAATTGTTCAAAATCTGTTGCTGTCCGGAAACCGGTGATCGCACTATATATCACATTGTTTAAAAATCTGTGAATTTTATTTTGATGTGTCCTGAACTTTGTAGTATTTTTAAAATGAATTTAAAAAAATTAACTCACTTCCCTCCCTTCCACGTGGTTGCCGTGTAGTCACAATAATACAAAGACTTTATCTCACATGTTTGTAATAACAGTTTAAACTCGATATCATATTCGACTTAAAAGTATATGGATATCAAAACGACCATTTTTATTATCTCAGACTTTATTTATATATACTAGAAGATCGAAACACTTGACACCTGTCATCGAACCATCGTTACATTTCTTGATCTTTTTATTGTACAAAAAGTCCTCAATCAGGGATTTCCAGCCACAAATGTGGCAATAAAACTGCCATATCTACAATAGCCCAAATTCTCTAAAAGGATTTCTGGTGGAGTGGCTGCAGACGCATGAGCTCTGAAGTTAGCCATTAGTCAGACTTCCGGTTATGGCGAGAGTTTGATCACACAAGAACCAAAACCAGCTTAGACGTTTTTGTCAATAAACTGTTTGATAAATTTGCTGTGTAACGAGAAGTGATAGGGATCAAAGGAATGAATTCAATCACATTGGAGGAGAATCTGCCGTTAATGGATAACAGACAGTTCAGCCGTTGTTTGCGATAAAAATATTAACTGGGTTTAGCTGGACATTTATTGATATATTGATCCCTTGAGGTACCACAGTTACAGTAGTATCAACCTTGGCTACAAATTAATATTTGCCGTAACTTGTTAACGATACAAAGAGACTCAGTAACATCATAATGTTACTCAAGAATATTTCAAGAATATCTCAATATCTTTATTTTTAAATTCGCTCCTTAGCAAAACTTGTTGACCTGTGTTCTTTTGTACTTAAGTTCCATTAAATACCCATGCGTTTGGGGGCGACACAATAAAATTTAAGGAACATAACAAACGGATCGAAATTATAATCCAAACAAATGAGTTTCTTCAACTCACCAAATAACATGTTAAAGAGGCACTAGCGCCCAAAATAAGGACTTTTTTTGTAATTACAGAGTCAAATGAGTTATATTTATTTTTCTGAAGAAGCTGAAGTTAGAAGCTTTTTGTTAATCCCACCTCCAACTTTGTAGGCTAAGTGGTATTTTTTAGCTAACTAAAAGTATAA
>JAVFBX010219622.1:0-11443 GCA_034783855.1 Mopalia kennerleyi | reverse complement strand
ATAACCTTAAATTGATCATTGATTTACAATTTCAATATTTTTAGCAGTCTAAATATGAAAGTAGCTAGCCATTTACTAGTTGGCCTGCTATTTTTTGTAAGGGGAGGAAAAAGTTGCAGTCCATTCTTAGTTTTCTATTTCGATCCCTGCAGTATTGGATTCTACATGTATATATTTAAAGTAATACACAGCATAAGATGTTCATGAATGTATCTGATAACAATGAGAAAAAAGTGTGATATTTGGGTTTTCGTTGAAGCAAACAAACTATATGTCTAATAGTACACAACCAATTACGGGAGATCAAACACAGCCATTTGGAGACTTAGTCTTACTGAATATTATCATGTGTTTACTTTTATCCACCCTGACTGGTTACATTTAACCTGGGATCATACTCAAGCTTACTTATCATACTTCCTGTACAACGTAGTACCACTACCCATCTCTTTTTGCGGCACAGCAAACAATCTTTATTTTGGTACTGCCGCATTTGGTAATTACACAGTTAAAAATATCTTAAAGGAATGTCTTGGAAAAAGAATGTTACCATATTTTTGATGATTGCTTTACCTGTGCTTTGAAGACAATCATGAAATGATGCTTGTTTTATTGATAAGAAAACATGCTTTACTTGTTTGAAGTTGCCATTTTGCCAAGAGATTTGGCAAATGTGCTTCATGCTACACAAAATGGACACCACGCAGCTACATCTGATATAAAATGGCCCTCATTCTCTGGGTAGTTTGTTCTAAGCTTAGAATTACTGTTTGGCCTAGCACTGAATAAAAAGTTATTTCCCAGGTCCGGGAACCACTTCACGTTCTATGGTTGTGTAAGTCTATGGTTGTGTTAGTGTGGTTGTGATTGAAGCATACACTTAAACACGGTGTTTACGGTTTTGCTGGACGCCTTTGTCAATTTTCAGAACACCTGTTGTATTTAGTTTATTATTCAAAATAATAAAATTCTGTACCATATAATATATGCACATGTTGTATATATATTTTTGGAAATCTTCAATAGTCAGGATTACATATATATAAATGTGGTGAAAATCCAATTATTATTTCTAAAAATATTGCAAAATAAATAAATGTCAACAGAAAATAAAAGAGGCCATGCTTCATGATTTCTTCTAAAAAAACTACAACGGTAAGACAAAAAAATTTAGTAGACCTAGTAAAATAGTCATTGAATAAGTAAACGGTGCCTTTTTTTTTTTTAAATTGTGATTTGATTGATGATAATTGCTTTATTTGTCTATCCAAGGGGCAACCTTGGAAAGTCTTATGAAAATGTAAAATACAACTTTCAGAAAACATTAAAAAAATGAAGGATGAACTTAAAAAAAATGAGACACTGTTTACGAAATAATATTGTGCTTTTTAAAATGGAGCAAATTTGGACATTAAATAAATGGTTTTCTAGAAATATGCCATGGAAAATGTAGGTTCTGTTTAACACTAAAGTGCCAGAAATAGGCAATTAAGTTTTGCTGTCAAAAATTACATCATTTCTTTAAATAACTATCAATAAATGTTCAAATGTTTCATCTTAGCACAATAATTGCACATAGCTTTTATGCACTGATATTATTGTTTTCCAAAATTTAATGCTGAGTCGGATTAAAATGCATTTTTTGAGAAAAAAAGAATTCTACATTCGATCGGGCCACCTGATTGCACACTAGGGAGAGTAACAACACTAGTGAATACAAATAGCCAGGTGATTGAATAGAATACACATTTAGCAGATTTATGTGATTGGTTATTCAAAGTACCTGCGCCCAAACTACAGAAATAGGACCAATATCAACAGCATTTTTAGAGCATTTTCAACAAGAAAAAGTTTTCCTTGTCATTCAAACTGGACTGTATATACATGTAGTTCCTCATCTACCCTTTCTGTTACGTTAGACATTTCTCCGTATTACTTATTGAAACAGCCACACAAAGTTTGGACAATATGTTTCGAGATGAGGCGCTAGGGATATCATGAATGTCCTCATAGAACTCATTATTGCTGCTCTCTGATGTTTCTGCATAATTAAAATGTCCAATTTATTCATTTAGTTGATGTCTTGTATTAAGATTTTGGAAACATAGTAAAACAGCAGGATTGTCGAACCGACTGCCCATTAGGCTTTTCCCAGTTAGCCTTCTGTGTATTATGCCAATACACAATTAAACAGGCTAATATTTGCAGTCAACTAGGAGCGTCTATCTCTCAATCCTACTAATCTCCAACACCTTATCAACGACTTGAATATGCTCAAGGTAAAAATAATAGGTAGGCTCAAATGTAACTGTTTCTAATTAGAATTCGCTATTACTTTTTTTACCAACATATCATTTGAATACTTAACTTTCAATCCTAACGATAAAGAAAAATTAGTTTATTTTAAGCCCAAGGGGTCCAGCAAGACCGTAACACCAATGAATGAATGAATGAATGAATCGATCATTCAACCAAAACGTGTGAAATGCCTTTTCTGTCAAATTGCTAGCGAAGAAAATGTCTTGTGTATAAACTTTGGTGTGTCAAAAATTAATTCTTTACAGTGTAATTCTGGAATTTACTTCAGTCTATGTTATTTGTAAGAACCACATTGAGGTAGGTTTGAGGGTCTAGTTAATTGACTAACAGCTGGCAACAACTATATAACTCTGTCAATTTTTTTACACCTCAAGGTATTGCGTTCTACATGTAGGTCCAAGATGGGAAATAGTTTTCTAGCTGATGCTTATATAAATAGTGTTAAATGTTACTGCGTCAATGCCAGAAACATGCAATTACAGATTTCATAACATATGAAGGAATTCAAATCCTGCATGAGTCATAAGAAAATTTAAAATAATTTTTTAAAAGTATGAAAGCAAGTGTCAGTTTTTTCCACTTAAAGTACATGTTCTATACTTTGAACAGCTAAATGTGTTATACTCATTAACTAAAAGTTGCTACACCATTATAGTAATAAAAATTGTGTGTTTTTATTCAGCAAATATATCATGAAATTGAACACATTAGCTGCTTTACCCTTTTACTTTTACATCATGATCTTCACATACACTGTGATATCTCATGTAAAATGACTGCTAAAGACGAGTTCACAACCATGTGTAAAACAGAATTTCATAAGAAATTGTTTATGTATCCTTATTGCCCAAGACACTGAAGACAGAGAACCATGTGTTCCTTATTATTCTCAAATAAATCATGTTTGCATTTCTGTTAATGAACTTTTAATAGTGGGATATACAAAATATATATACCTAAATGTATCTAACTGTATCATTAATGGTACAGTGACTATGGTTGAGTTAAGCCATGTAAACACACTGTGTTAATTTTGTTGTCCAATAGTGTGGTTTTTACTGTTGGAGAACAACAATTTCATATGATATAAGATAAATACCATAAAAAATCTTGTGATGAACAAGAAAACGGTTTGCCGTTTATCTGAAATCCAGCCTTCGAACAAAGGGCAGTTTGTTTGAAGAGTAGCAATTCTGTTTTAACTTAGCACTGGAGGAAAATTAACTTTCTAACATTATGGAACAGGTCCACGTCTTGGCTGTGCTAGTGTAAATTATTGTTGGACTACACCACTGGCGTAAAACACCAATCAATCAATATCTGAAATCCATTTTAAAAAGATGGTTATACATGTATGGATACATTTTGATTCAAACCAATGATCTTGTCGTCGTCTGGCATTAGTGTGAAAAACTTGTTAACAGTTATCATGTAATTGCATTTTATTCTATTCTCGGCCTACTGAATTTAATAACTAGACTATAAAACTAGACTTCAAACTATAAAAGTGTTGTCCCAAAATAATGAAAATACTGTTGTTGCAATTCAATTAAAATTGAGGATATGAGCTTGTTTGTACATGTAGCAGGGCATTAGCCAACAATTTATCAGAGGCATGGGCCCTCTGGCTAAGGGGAATTTGTTTGAAGAGTAGCAATGCTGCCTTTACTTAGCACTGAAGGAAAATGAACTTTCCAACATTATGGAAGCACTTCACATCTTGGTGGTTCCAGTGTCAATTATTGTTGGACTGCATCACCATCATATAAGTGAAATACCATTAAGCACCGCGTAAAACACCAATCAATCCATTAATAACCAAAAGGCAGGGGTTACGGGTCGAAACCCAGGCCCCGCAATATTAACCATTGTCTTGGGCCCGCCAAGAGAAATGTTTGCCTTTCAGTGTTATAAAGATACATGTACACAGATGTAAATTCAAAAATCATTTGAACCAAAATAGGCTTGTTCAACAGGTGTGTTATGCACTAATTGTACACATCTTTTCAGCCGGGATGCCCAGAAGACAAAATTATGCTCAACCATAGCACAAAAATAAACAGAAAGATTGAAGATTTACATGTACAGTGCAATGAATAACAAATCAACTAAATTAAATTTAAATCAAATGTATTGCACACATAATATTTTTCCAAGAACAAGTTCAATATTTCTACCAAGACAGTTGCCAAAAAAGTACAGTACTGGTACTCAAGTCTGACACATGTATTGCAAACTAGATCTGAATGTTTTAGCAGTTTACAACTTGTAGCAGTCCTTTGCTACAGAAAGCGTATTGGGGGAGCTATCATTCTCACAAATTCTAATCCTTTATCTAAGATCACATAGAAGAGCTGTCACTATGGAAAGAGGAATGGTATTTTACAGGTTGACTTTGTAGGGATACTCCAATGCCACTAGTTACACAGCCTATAAATAGGCCTATACCAGTACTGTACTGGGGTACTTTAAAACAAATTCACCGATTAACTTCATACTTGGTATATAGCTTCCTCTTGTTAAGACAATGGATTGTATTGCATTTTACCAATTTCCGTTAAACAAAATGGCCGTTATTGCATAATTTTAGCATATTCATGCCTGTATGTGTTGTGAACACGATAAGTAGAGAATAAATTCAGGGATAAAATTCAAACTTGGTAAGTAGCTTTCTCTGGTTAAGACGACAGATGGTATTGCATTTCAACAAATTGTGTAAAACAAAATGGCCATTATAACATAATTTTAGAATATTTATGCCTGTATGTGTTGTGAACACGATAAGTAGAGAATAAATTCATGGATAAACTTTAAACTTTGAAGATAGCTTCCTGCCTTTTAGACAATGGACCGGATTTAATTTCACCAAGTTGCGTAAAACAAGATGGCTGCCATTGCATTATTTTACAATATTCATATCTGTATATGTTGTTAACACAATAACTCTGCAACAAATTTTCAGATTGACTTTAAAAAAAAAAGATCTCCTCTTATTAAGACAACAGATGGGATTGAATTTAATCAAATTCCATAAAACAAAATGGCTGCCAATGGATCACTTTACAATATTCAGGCTTCTGTGTTTTGAAAATGATAATTTGAGATCAAATTCACGGATTAACTTGAAACCTTGTGTTTTGAAAATGATAATTTGAGATCAAATTCACGGATTCACTTGAAACCTGGAAGTTAGCTTCCTGCTACTATAAAGAAATATGATAGGATTACTGTACATTTAATCAAATTGCGCAAACCATTAATGGGATTTCATTTCTTGGAAAATTGTTCCTCCAGTTAAGAAACTAATGGGATTGCAGTTCATTTAATTCCGCAAACCAAAATGGCCATCAATCAAATTTAGATATTAACAGTTCTAACTTTGCTTTTTCTGTTAATACCATAGATGTGGTTTTATTTCTCTAGGTCTTACAACAAATATGGCCGTCAGTGCATATTGCACCAAAAAGGTGATAAACTTCATAACTTTTACTTCTTGGTTCTTTGAGGAAAAAAATAATTCTTAAACAAAAGTTGGATATGGTAATTTGAGCATTTTTCTTTTTTTTAAAAAAACCTCTACTGTCTAGTGGTGGAGCTGCTAGCTACTCAGCTTGTTACAATTCTACATGTACTAAGCAATATATATATTTTGACTCTGCAGCTCTTCCTAAAGTAAGATGGATTTCAGTTATTTTACAGTACTGCCATGTTCTATGCTATCACCTCAAGTGTTAAAGTTTACATTAATCTGTCTTTTAAAGATGCCATTAACTTTCATACATTTGTACATGTAGGTGATACAGCAACTTTTTTGTTCAATCACTACTGACTGGATGTTTATACATGTAGATCATTAGGTCCATGGAAATAAGATCTAATCCAAAAAAGATCTTGTTTTTGAAAGAAATTAACAGTGTTTCTATCTGTGTGATATCATGTAGTCCTCTGTTTGTAAATGGTGTATTCTTCTGCTATTTTCTTGTTAACTTCAAGATTTTTTATATGATTTCAGTTCGTGTGCACTTATGTGTGAATCTATGTGAAATGGCCGAGTCTAAACCGCCACAGAAGCGCCTCTCTAAACAGAACGAGATAGATGATGAGGAAGACGCGGAAGATAATAGTCCAAGTTCAGATCAATCAGATGCCACATTGACTGCAGGTACTGTGTGTAACTGTTTAGTGCCTAGCTTGCTCATACAAAATCAATTTAAATTTAAATATATTTGTTATTCATGTAAGTGAAGTAGGGTGGTAAATACTGGCCCGTGGCCCTGGCTTAGTCATAGCATGTGCGCTAACTAATCCTGCTTCGATGTATCTTTCACCAGATCGAATCCCCCTGTCAATCATCAGGTATATGAGCAATCACAGGGGCATGCCTGGAAAATCATGCGACCGTGGGTCGAGAATCCTACGTCTGGCGAGAAATTAAAAAAAAAAAAAAAAAAAATTGTTTTTTTTTAAAATTTTTTTTAAATTTTTTTAATTTTAATTATAATTTTTTATAAAACCCACTTCAATATTGATGTTAAACCAAAAAAAGTAGAATTTATCGCATAAAAGTTAATCCTATAGTACAAGATGATCACGATTTTTTTTTAACCATATTCGCCGAAAATTCGTGGTCGCGAGAAATTTTACATTTTTCCCAGGGGTGCACAGAGGTAGTTTTTAGGAGGTATTCTCTCAGTTTTCACTCTAATAAGGCACGGTGCAGTGTAAAGTGGACAGTCAGTTGTCATATAACTTATAAGTGAAATACCCTTGAGAATGACGTTAATCCCCAATCAGACAAACAAACACATCTATTAAGACCTTGTACATTTGATTATAGCTAATCTTGGTGCCATAGTGTTATTATTTGTATGATCACTGTGTTGATGTTTGTGACTTAGGCGCTGACACACCAGGCATCCAGTCATCCCCGGAGTCCCCCACACAGAGAGATGCCGAGGAACAAGAGGAGGAGGAAAATGAGTTCACAAGTGCACAAGAAGAGGAAAACAGTTCTGACGAGCAGCACAGCAAATCACATGTGAGACATTTCAACAACTCTCTGGATTTTGTTTACTGTTTTAGTCTAGGCCCAATGATTTTCCGTTTCAAAAAATGACAAATTCCGTTTCAGATTTTAGGAATTCTGTTTTAATTCCGCTTCAATGTCAATACCCTAGTTTTTATAAATGAGGTTGACATAACTTATCGCAAAATCACTATTATTCCTTAAATCACTCATTTTTGATTAGGAACAGATGAAAAAGTTTCATTTTCGCTATCGCTTTAAATGAGTCCGCCATCTTGAATTTATAATTAAGTCTTCTGAAACCTATCCGATTTTTTAAAATCAAGGCAAGTCTAAATTTTGTTACCAAATGTGTTTAACGTTAAGTGTAGTCGAGCTTTATCTAAATTTGTTCATAAATTCGATATATATTAACAAAATCTGCGATAATAACTGTGCAGGCGAAAACACCCTTCTTTATAAAAACTCTTACATCAAATACTTGCATGTATGAGGCGATCGGGCTACATATACAACGATATTCACACCGGTACAGATCGTTAAACGGTCTAAATTGCGGATTTCCCTTGCCAATCACATAAATTGAATATATATGATTCTTTTTTAAAATACACTGATCAATGAACACTGAATTTCCATTTTTTCCCAGGTAAATTTCTATATTTCGCGAAAACTACAATTTTCTGTTCAAGATGCGAATTCCGTTTCACATTGGTGATTCTGTGAATTCCGTCCGTTTTCCGCGATCGCAGAAAGTCACTGACCCTATTTTACATGAAGCTTACCTTTTTAAGCAGCATTAAAAAGTTCAGATAGCAACACAACAAGGCTCTATGGATTTTCAACTTTTGGGTTTAATAATGAGCACCTTTCAATGCAGAAACTAGCAGAACTTCCATTCTTCAAGTAATTTTGTGCTGAAAAGTATCTCTTTATATATCTTATGATTAATATTGAAGGTATTATGGTATGACCACCATCTGACTTTCAAGACGGTATTTGTCCATTTCTGAAGCAGAACTTGAAAACTGTAAGGCCTATCTTATTGAAATTTTGTAGGCACATTCACAATAAACGGTATGTGTGCCTTTTGCTATTATGGATTCACCAATATTATGTTTACAGTAACTGTTTAATTGTTTTCAGTCATACTCAAATTGTAAAGGGAACAAATTGCAGCGCAGTCAGGCCCTAACAGAAGATGATTCTCCGCCGCCTGATGAATCGGCAGGGGGAGACTGTGCCACAAACAAACACAAACAGGTACTCTATCTTCACACATTTTCCATTAAGTTATTTGTAATTATTAAGTGAAGAATGTTAAGCCTACTCTGGTTCTAGATTCTATCAAACAAGCAGTGCATTCAAGGAGTTTTCAGGAAAAAAAAATTATTTTAAAACAATAAAATGTCTGTTTTGTTGAATAGTTCAAACCATGGTACTTTTATTTTTACACCAAGATTAAATCATGTGAAACAATGTTAATATTTCCTTGAATTTTGCATGAAGTTGACTATGTTGTTGTTGTTGTTTCAGGGGAAATCTGTGCGTGGTAAGCTGGAGAAGACGGGATCTGGGTCCCTGAGTTCTGAGGCTGGTACCTCATCCAGTTTATCAAGAGGTAAAACACACATAGCATATAACCATACAACAGAAGGGGGGGAATTACCTTTAACATTTTGGATTTCAATCCTATTTATCCCTAAAAATCCAAATCAAATGGTGAAATGACATTTGTACAGCATTACTATAATTGTGTGGAACTCTGTTAGGAAATTAGGACCAATTAAATTTAACTCAAGTCTATTGAACCCCTTTTATTATGCCCCCCTCTAGTAAGAGAGGGTGCATATAGGTTTTACTTTCTCTGTCCATATGTCCGGGAAGCTTGTCGGGGCTGTATCTTGGTTACTATTTCACTTAGGCTTTTGAAACTTGCTTAATGCATTCTTCTATGTACGAAGATGTGCAATGTAGAAAAAAAATCTTAGAATTATGTAAATTTCCCCATAAATTATTCAAATTGGTTCTGTTTGTCTGGGAAGATTGTGCGGACTGTATCTTGGTTACTATTTCACTTAGGCTTTTGAAACTTGCTTAATGCGTTCTTCTGTATACGCAGATGTTCAACGTAGAAACAAGTCATGGGATTATGCAAATTTCATCATAATATAAAATGAACTTTCCCTCATTACGTTAATTTTTGGTGCACTGTATGTTTATATGTGTGTCTTGGGTGGACTGCGGGGATGGGGGGCATATTGTTAAGCAATCTCTGATTGCTTTTCTCTTGTTTAATTTAAAGTTACATTTTAGTCATGTTCAGTACCTTATTCGTTCAACAAATATGCAACATTATTTTAGCCAATAAATTTATTTTAGTTATAAATAGTTGAGTTTGAGCATAAAATTTCGTTTTTAGTGAGTTTGTAAGAGTCATTACCAATGTGTTCGGGAATATTGTCTTTTTTTCTGATATGATGATATACCAGTTGTCAGTTATTTTCATTTGTTCGAATTTTATAAAAGATTTAGGCTACACAATGTGCTACATTCAAGTTTTTTATTTGTCAACTTCAGCGGGAGTATTGTTGTTGTTTTAGAGTCTTTTTAATTAAAAACAAAAGAAAACAAAAACCCACGCACAAGATAGGCGTCAAATTGGTGCCTGAGATTTTCGAAGTCGACATAGATGTTTTTTGTTTCAGAAAGATGAACACTGTTCTCTGCGCCCCGGTGTTGGCTTGGTCACAAGGCAATGCAAAGATGATGAGGTTAATGCATCTCATCTTACCTTCTTAGCTTGCGTTTTTATGTTTTCTCATTTTTTGTTGCCAGTTGTCCAGGATGGTTTCCTTCATTCATAAATAAAGCATTTAATTGGGATAGTGGTATGTGCGATAGAGTCTATATATTGTCTGAACAACCTGGGACTTTTTTTCTCTACACATCAAAACAATCAATACATAATTCAGTGTTTTTTTATTTCATGGACACCCAATTGCTAATTTGGTAAATATTTTCTGTTGTTCAGATTCAAGTACTGATGTCCCTTATACAGACTCGTCAGGCATTGATCTGGAGGAGTTCATCAAAATGACACTTAATCGAACCCCTAAAGACAGACAAATGCTTCTACAATTAGAAAGAGATCTTTTAAATTTTATACAAGAGCCAGAGTAAGTCTTAATTTTTATCTTTTCTATGTATTTTATTGATATTTAATAACTACAATCAGTTCTGTCAAAATATGATTTATTTCATAAATTGTTTAGTATTTTTTAAATGTCAATTCATGGTATGTTTTCTTTTTATGAAAATAACAGTTTTGATAATCAAACAGTGTATGGATTTTTTTAATGAAATTGAATTTAAATATCCGGTAAAATATGTAATAAATGCAACCCATTTCTTTATTTTTAATGAAACCTCACTTCTTGTCTTGCAGTCATGATTATTTAAAGTTCCCACCTATGTCATCATATAACCGTATGTTGGTTCATCGAATAGCAGCATTTTTTGGCTTAGATCATAATGTCGACCAGACAGGCAAGGCAGTTATTGTGAACAAAACCAGTAATACCAGAGTGTAAGTCAAAAACCTACATGTCCTTTCCCCTCCTTATGATGCAAAGAATATCCTCTATATTTAAAACCTTTTTTTTTTTTGGTATTTCTTTAAAAATCTGTAGCAATCGCAGTGTGACATATTAATTATAATGTTACTGATACAGGCCTCGAAATTGTAGACGATCGAACTGATCGATCACCTGTCGATCGTCTAAAGTGAATTTCAGGAGAACGATTTTTCGATCATCTTGTGCTTTTCAGCAGATCGGTAAAATGGCTAAGCCCAGTATCGGAGTGGTAAACGCTGTTCCCAAATTACATGCGCCCAAAATGTAAACGAATAATTGCTTTTTATTGGAGATAAAACATGTGTCACGGCTCGACTTCTAAATCTGAAATGCGAAAAGCATAGAACTTCCGCATTAGACTCGTACGGATTGACTCATACATAGCTCAATTTTGAAGTGATCTCCGCGAATCGGTTGTATCTGCATTCATATTGCAAATCCCGCATTATTGTCGCGCAGC
>JAVFBX010219621.1:0-21256 GCA_034783855.1 Mopalia kennerleyi | reverse complement strand
GCGTCAATATTCGACGCGATATGAAAATTTTTTCATTTAACGTTGGAGTCCTCGGAGGACGCCGACGGTAAATGAAACTTTTTTCATATCGCGTCGATTTTTCATTTAACGTTGCAACAGGGCTCTACTTTTAATCACAGTTAAAAAACCCAAAGGTGCATAAAACTTTGAAAATGTGTTACGTAGGTCAACATAAAACGGAACATTTTTTTCTCATTTTATTCAATTTTGATATTAAACCCTAAGTCTATTAAATTCACGATTTAGCCCTATACTTAGACATCCACCGTATACAATTACACGAATCGAAGCGCTTAAACTCAGTAGCTGTTGCTAAATGGTATTTCATTTATATGTATATATGTAGAAAGGAATTCCACATATGTGAAAAAGATGTTAACATATGTTACAAGAATTAAACATATATGTAATAAAATTTTATGTGAAATTCAGTTTTTCCACATCTGTGAAATTAAGATTATTTAACATACCGGTATGTGAAATTCTTTTTTTTTGTTGACATATGTAAGATAAACAATTTCATTTATATATGGCAAAAATTTGCACATATGGAAAGAAATTCTACTTATGTTGAAATAAATTATATGCATGCGAAAATATTTCTCACAAATGTGAATTGTACAGAATTAATAATAGAACCAAGCAAAACTAGTTCAACATTTGATGAAGAATAAAGTGGACGTGGGAGTGATAGAACAGCTTGCCATATATTCTATAGGTTTTAAAAAAAGCCCTATCCATTCGAACTCTCCTTTATTCCATAAACAAGCGGCCACTAGAGACCTTTGTTGGTGTCATTTTAAACATAGCCAGCTAGCATGAATCTCAAAGTGGATTAAATTTTAACAGCCGAATAGAGATTCAAATCCGTAAAGCTTTCTCTTCTTTTTTTTTTAACACGAGTGATAAAAAAATCTAGAGGAACTGGCTTACAGTACGGTGTTTCTGTTACCATTTTTGAATTAGTGGGCGCCGGGGTGGCTATGGGAATCGAATCGTATATCAACGACAGCCTGTATAGATCCGCAATAGATATTTATCTGATATAATTAAACTGGTCAAGGCGCCTAATATCGATTTCTGTTCTGATCATTATTTTCGTATCACCGTCATCGGATTTATTTATGAACTGAATCACAGTTAATTATGACAATCCACACCTATCTAATAAACCGATACGGAGTCCCGTACTCCAGTCTCATGATTAAAATCATGATTAAGAGAAACCTCAATTATTTTCGATCCTTTGCGATACATACAGTTCTTTCACGACAAGACACTGTCTTCTATATGCAGCTTAAAGAACGTTAACTGACCAGGCTGTTGCAATGTATTTTGTTTGTACAATAAGAAAATTATCCCAGCCTCCACAAGGATTCGAACCCAGATATCTTTCTTGCAGCAAAATTTACACACATATATATAGCTATACTGAGTTTAAAGGTTTCAATTCGTGTAATTCCCTTACATCGAGATTTGAAGTAGGGATCAAATCTTCAATTAAGTAGACTTACCAGCTTAATATAGGTTTAATATCCAAATCGAATAAATCCTGTATCCTTTCATTAGATAAACATGCATAAAACGTGGAAGTTACAGGACCTTATAGTACAATTCCAAGTCTACAGTCAGGGTGATTTCAAGTCTCGTTGGGCATATAAAATGTGTCAAGAAGTTCAGTATATCAAATATTATTGGACAGTGCTAATTGTACCCCAAATATCCGATATGTATATGTATCTTTAAATAAGGCTAAAATGTATGATGGACTATTAGAGATACAGAACTCTGTATCTAACACATGTACAGTGAGAACGAAACCAAAAGCTGATACATTGAGAAGAAATTGAGAAAGTGAACAAAGCATCAAACGCTTACAGTGACAGTGACAATGAACACTTTTAGTGACTACAAAATCACTTGCAGCTGTAGCAAAACCAAACTCATGTAGTAACAGAAAAACCGAACAATTACAATGACCATAGACATAGCAACAGCAAGCCAAAACACTTATACAGTGACAACATAACCAAACACTCACCGTGACTACAGAATCAAATACTTTCAGCGTCCACAGAATCAAACGCTTTTCACGGCTACAAAATCAAGCACTGACCAGGACAACAAAATCAAACACTTACCAAGAACAACAAAATCAAACACTTACCGTAACATCAAACACTTACCAAGGACAACAAAATCAAACACTTACCGTAACATCAAACACTTACCAAGGACAACAAAATTAAACACTTACCGTGGCAACAAAATCAAGCACTTACCGTGACAACATAGTCTAACACTCACCGGACAACACAATCAAACACTCACCGGACAACAAAATCAAACACCTACCGTGATAATAAAACCAAAAGCTTGCCGTAACAACAAAATCAAGAACTTAACGTTACAAGAACATCAAAGACTTACCGTGATAACAAAATCAAACACATACGGTAACAACAAAATCAAAACCCTACCGTGACAACAAAATCAAAGACTTAGCGTGACAACAAAATCAAGCACTTACCGTGACAACATAGTCTAACACTCACCGGACAACAAAATCAAACACTCACCGGGACAACACAATCAAACACCTACTGTGACAACAAAACCAAACGGTTACCTTGACACCAAAATCAAACACTTATCGTGACAACAAAATCAAACACATACCGTGACATCAAACACTTACCAAGGACAACAAAATCAAACACTTACCGTAACATCAAACACTCACCAAGGACAACAAAATCAAACACTTACCGTAACATCAAACACTTACCGTGACAACAAAACCAAACACATACCGTGGTAACAAAAGCAAGCACTTACCGTGACACCAAAATCAAGCTCTCACTGGGACAACAAAGTCTTAACCTCACCGGACAACAAAATCAAACACCTACCGTGATAATAAAACCAAAAGCTTGCCGTGACAACAAAATCAAGCACTTAACGTTACAACAACATCAAAGACTTATACCGTCATAACAAAACCAAATACATACGGTAACAACAAAATCAAAAACTGACCGTGACAACAAAACAAACACTTACCGTGATAACAAAATCAAAGACTTAACGTGACAACAAAATATAACACTCGCCAGGACAACAAAATCAAACACACCGCGACAACTAAACCAAACGCTTACTGTGACAACGTAATCAAGCACTTACCGTGGTAACAACATTAAAGACATACCGTGACAACACAATAAACACATACGGTGAGAACAAAATCAAAGACTTATCCTGACAACAAAATCAAACACTTACCGTGACAACAAATCAAACACTTACTTCGACACCAAAATCAAAGACTTACCGTGACAACAAAATCAAACGTATAGTGTGACAACACAATTAAACACTTACAGTGACAACAAAATCAAACGCTTACCGTGACAACGAAATCCAACACTTACCGTGACAACAACATAAAACACTTTCCGTGACAACAAATCAAACACTTATCTTGACAACGAAATCAAACACATATCGTGACAACGAAATTTAACACAAAAATGTGTTTATAATCTTTTAACAAATTAAAAAGTTCTTTAGAGCATTTCGCTAAGGTGAGTATTGTTTAAAATGATATAACTGACTGTCTGAATCGACGGACTGTCGATGTCTCAGCACGCCAGAGTATAATTAGTACAAATATATTAACTGGAAATGCGTGTGATTTGTTGATGGAATAACACAAGTTTATATTTGTTTAACAACAGCGTTATCCGTATAACAAAATAAGAAATCAAATAACAGCAACAACAACAGCGAGTAGGGCTTTGTTCCTGGTGCAAAAAATGGGCCATTTCTCAAGGGATTCTACATTATTGTATTACTACATTGTCCGCAGGGATAAAGGAACCAGAGACAAAAATCCATAAAAGTGACCAGTCAATTGTGAGTTAAATATGTTTTATTTCAATTTCTCATCCACTCTGGTTGTCTGTAGTTTTCGTATAGCTTATTTTCAACATAGATGTCGTTAATAACATAACTTGAGCGGAAGAGAAAGACTCCAATACATACACCTATGTAAGGCGAATGTGACTGTATTAAACATTTTCTTTGAAATTAGGCTTTCGTACAACCTGAATTTGTAATTGATTGATATACTTACCTTATTTAATTCTTTTTTTTATTGAAAACTTTATAAGCAAAACCTGTTCGACGGGAAAATGTTTTTTTTATTATAAGGTAGGTATTTATTTGGTAACCGAGCCAGGTATCGCTGTTGTATAATGGTATGGAGATGGGGTTTTATGCTATGTCTTACAGGAAAAATGCTATTGAAAACCGGCCACTTGACAAAAACTCTTAGGAATATTCAATACTTGAATAATTTTGGTGTCTATTAGGAAGTGGAGATTAACAGTATTTTCGTTATTTTGGGATAACACTTTCTTAGTTTGAACAGATTCTAGTTCAGAAAATTTTCCGAACTATAGAATCTGTAGGTTCTGAGGTTGATAACAACTAAAACACTATAGAATGGCAACTTCTCACTTTATTTTTGACGCAACCTTTCGATGTCTACTCTGACATCGTTCTCAGGCAATTGAGTTGGTTTTTCTATCCCAAATAAAAACACGTAACATATCTGACAGGGTATGTTTTATGAAGCATTCTTTAAAAGTTATCGATTAACTGGACAATCATAACACTAGCTTTATTTGGCTTGATAATATTTGAATTCGTTTATTTAATGTTATTTTAGTCTCACAGTTAAACGAAATATGACATATGATTTTATAATCATATCTGATATATTTAATTCTACTCGGTCTTGTTATTAGGTTTCTCCCGTAGGTTTATGATTCAATTGATTTCTAATTTGTTTTCTTAGGGCTTTTGTGTGGGGTCAACTGATCGTATTTAACATTTTTAATTGAGTTAAACCAGATTAGTGTTGGGATAAGATTGGGTATATTTTCGTCCCAGGGGGTTGATGTGACAAGGTCCCCGGAGAGGTGACTTGTCTCTCTACCTCACCTTGACGGGGTATCTTCAGTTCTCAGTGAGCGTCCGAGTGACATCTCCTAATGTCATACCATAGTGCCAATCACCACTGATCGATTATCGTGATCAGGAATCACAAAAAATCAATCATATCTCTTCTTTTAAGATATTTATCTGGCGGAATTTGTCGACACATGTGGAGCTGTTGGGCGAAAGGCATTCGTGAGAACTCGCTGTGATGTAATCAATCTTACCTCATGTGACCAATAAAGACCTCCTAGTTAGCGATGAATGTTACACCTTCACAAACTGTTACCGGTCAATAACAAGCCTATTAACGTATATCATGTTAAACTTTTTATGAATATATCACGGTTTATAGATTGGCTTATATTAGAGTTATTTGATCTCTTGTCTCATAGTAATCGACTCTTTAACTTGAGAATATATGTCATATAATTGCAAGAAAAATCACGAAAGACCTGTACATACTTTAAATTTATATAGCACGATACAGCTATGTATGGGATTTATGATTATATATCGTTCGCTATGGTCACGTTTATAGGTTTATCATTAATACTGACCGGCGCCATCTTGGATATTTAAAAAATATACACATTAAGTGAAAGCGAAGCAGCCATCCGAGTATTTTATATATACATGTATATATATATTGTTTCAAAATGTAGACAAACCCATGTTGCTTGCCTCTACCGGGATATATTTATCTGATAATTACAGAAATTGTACCAAATAATTAAATGCTAGCCATTGTTTGTGTAAAACCTAATTATTTAAAAAACGAAACAATATGGCTCTTCGTTAAAACTTCATTATTCATTTGACGTCGACAAGAAATGCGTGTACAGATTTTGAAATTATAATTAATAAAAAAAAACTGAATTTGTTCAAATGTATTGTCGGCGGTTATATTATAGTTTATTAATTGTCACTTTTAGAGGTCCCACTTCACACAGAAACTATCAATATATCGAACCTTATACACTCGAGATTATTAAACAGAAAGGTAATACTATATAGCAAATAGTTTTATTGGGCACGCGAGGGGAGATTACGATCGGCATTAATGGCTCTCCCAAAAACCATCAAGGCATGGAAAGAAAAGACACGATTGTTCCAAAACTTTTGAATTCCGCTTTTTAATTTTACCTATAATGGAAAACAGGTGTTTAATTTGGAGGACATTTAGATACATCATGAATATTTACGCCTTTCTGCCTTTTTAGTTATCATCGGGAAAGTCATTTTAAACTAATCCTTGAGTTTTTCTTAATTTAGTTGCAAGTGTATTATGCAGAGATGTGATTGATTTTATTTGGCTTCTGCTCATGTAAAGCGCTTGTTGATCAGAGCTGCTGTAAACTGCGCTCAAAACAGCGAGAAATTTATCTCGATAGTTTTAAAAGAAAAAAAAACAAAACATATAACTCAACCGGAATGACCACAGTCTGGTCATGTTATACAGGCTAGAATTTAGCTAAACAATAGTTAAATTATCACATGAACTGTCAATAAGTTTACGTTTGTAAAATTTGACATTTTCAACAAATATGTTGGTTAAATCAAGTTACTTTATTAGGAACCTTTCCAATATGGATTATTAATAAAGTTAGGTAGCACAGACAGCTTGGCAAAATCTTGAACAAATCATTTTTATATACAGGTATTAATTGACTCATGTATTAAAACAATAGCCGGTGTGAATTTGTTCAATCCTCCTTAAGGGACGAGACACGTGGATTTCCAACACCGTCTTAGTTGGCAAAAACGAATATCGAATCATTACGCAGGAAGAGAGATGTCACTCTGGCCACCGTGCGAGCCGCTGTTAACTGGAGGAATCCCGACTGGGTCGCCAAGTAGAGGCACCTCCACGGGCACCTTGTCACATCAACCCCCCGGCAGGAAAATCTCCCAATCCTGCCGCCATACTGAGCTTGCATAAGTGAATTAAAGATTATAAATGCGATCAGTTGATCCCATACAAAAGCTTTAAGAAAACAAATTAGGAATCAATTGAATATAAAAGCAGCGGGAAGAATTTAATAACAAAACACGAAACGGTTAAGTATATAGGATCTAATTATAAAATGATCTGTCATATTTTGTTTTGCTGTGCAATTAAAATACAATTTATATAACTAATTCAAATGTCAACAAGCCACAGCAAAACAACTGTGCTAATTTCTGAGTAGTACTTTGAATGGATCGCAATTGTTGATATGTTTGGGAGCTTTATAATAATAACAATTGGTAGATAACTTGAGTTTGTGACATCAGAAGTTGTGTATTATTACAATAAACAAATATACGTTTAATAAAGTTTACAACAGTAAACAAGAAAAATGATAATAAATAAAAAATCTATCTATAAATGAATGAATCAATTAATCAATCAATCAATCAATCAATCAAGCAAGCAAGCAAGCAACCAATCAACCATTCAATCATTCAACCAATCGATCGATTCTGTATATACAATTTGCTTGTTGAACAATCTGCTAATATACCGCCAATGTGAAAGTGGCAGCTGATTTATTTAATTTGAACTGTTGTCTTAACATGAAAAAAAAAGATGTAATAACTTTAAGGATTTTACTACTAAAAATTAATATGTTGAATTTAGACGCGACGCCCAGTTGATTCAATCTGAAGGAATATGTCATATTGTTTTTCGTCCGAGGTGCAAAAGTGCCGATCCGAAAGTTCGTAAATTTACCTATAAGATGCCTTAACGTTAATCGCTTATCAAAAAATCGATGAAGTTTGTATAGATTTCTGCGCTGTTGAATAAGACAGGACAAGCAGTTTACGGTTAATTACACAAAAACTACGACAAGCAATCTGTGTTTCATGGCGCAGTAACAGCGCGGCAATAAGATTGTGAATTACTCATTTTGACTATTTTTGTATTATATACAACTCTTCAGTAGAGCTAATGATTTCTAGACACATTGGCTAGGGCGTCAAGAAATTGATGATATATAATGTTCCCTAGATTAATGACAACCATCATTGTAATGATATACTTTATAATGCAATGTAACAGTTATAGTATGTCGACTGTTTCTGAACTGCCGACGATGTACGTTTGTAAGTGTCTACTGACGTTATACATTTGTCTCTATTTGAAAACAGTTTAACGTCGTACTCAATTGTATTTGGCATTACGACGACGATGACTTCGCATTGCCAGTAACTGAGGGAAAACTAGGAGCCAGCACACCTCGTAAGAGCCGGCTGGCGATAATAACCACAGTCTCCGGGCTGTCTTCTCTCATGCCCACATGTACAGTATGCTTCGAACCTGTCCCGTAAATGGAACCAGCCGGCCAACGGGTTGTGCAACCTCCAGCTTATAAATCTTCATCAATTATTCGCTAAGTCCCTATACTGGAAATTTGACTCCAATAGTAGCCTAAAAAAAATAACAACATTAAAATAAAAAATAAATGGACTTTGGTTTTACAACAAGGGATTGCGTTTTTTCTTTCACTTTTCGGATTTCTGGCGAGCAATGCTTGAATACAGAAGACCCTAGCATCGTTATAAACCGTGAAACATATCAAGAATAAAAAATATATACGTTGCTATTCCAGTATCCACTGAAAAAGCTTTCTATGTTTGGTACTTATAGCAGTCCAAAGAATACTCTGCCGATAATTGCCAATACTAGTATCCTAAATAAATTATGCCAATGATTAAAGTATACGTTACATAATTATAATAAATATAGAATAATTACATTAATTCGCAATTCTGTAAGTTTATTTTTTTTAATGTTTTGAAATTGGGATAATGGTGAAAATATTATTGTGATGCATTTGTTGCTTTTATGGGTTGAAGTCTGGAATTAAATAAATAGGCCTATCATAAAGCCTTTTTCTTCGTTATAATTATTATTAACCGGATAAGTGACAAAAAGCATCTCCATAGATCCAATAAAATGTTATGGGCTTTTATTTATGGCAATATCGATTATACAACCGCGGTGTTGTTGGATAAAACAAACGGACAACGGTGATAGGCCTACCGTGCTATAGTTGACTCTTTCCTCTCAGAGATGTTCTTGAAAGGCTATGTTTTTCTCTGTTTTGTAAGCTTGGACCTAAAAACTGGCATACTAATCTATGCTAATTCTATGTAGAATTATATACACTAATTAACCGTTGATGGTGTGTGCAACAACATTATGAAAGATTCGTAGCAAAAAATAAAACTCCATTATGTTTTGATGGCTATACTATAGGAAGAAACTGAGGGTCGTGGGTTCGATTCCCGGACGGGTTTCAACCTGCAAAATTTTCTGACATAAAATCTGTTCAAAATAAGAAATTGTTATGGCAAACAAATGAAAATACTGTAGGAACAAACTGTTAAAGAAAATGCACGTTTTAAATATCGTAAAATTGACGTGACAAGATCGGTTAGGATTGCCTTTTTAGCCTTTTTGGATACCATTTGAGCTATAAATATAATTTCCTGGTTTTTTTTGTTAGTTTCGCCTTCAGTTTTTTTAATCAAAGCCACCGTTTTAAAATAACACCAATCTAAAAATTCTGATAGAACATTTAAATGTAGGTCCTTTCTCCATGCTGAAATCGAATGAATTTTCCTGCTATTTATTTTGACATTTAGATTGATGAACTCGCGTTCAATAATAATTGTTTGATAAAACCATAGTTTGTTTGTAACACATGTCAAAGCCAAGATAGTGATCAAATTATTATATGCATGAACTTTGATATCTATATATATACCATGTCCCAAAGTCGATTATTGTGGGTGTAAACATTTGATAAAAGTACGTTCTTTGTAAACTAACTGAAGTGACCCGGTTTCATCGATTCGCATTAGTCACAGGATTACAGTTTTCGCTGTAAAATCCTTTTAATTATAAAATACGTTTCAACTGTTTTATGAAAAGGCAAATAAGCATCACTTATGTTTTCACTTATGTTAATTTTTACAGCAAAAGTAACACATTATATTTAAAAAAATGTTATTGTGCATGAATGCAATAAAATTTGCGATTTCATAACCAATGTATATAATTATCTATAAAATTAAATATAAACCTGCTATTGATTTTGGTATCCTTTAAACATCGTAAACATCACTTGTTAAATCCACAAATTGGCCACCGTGCTATAGCTATTCCCGGGCTAATTGGAGTCCACCATGGACAGCTGAATTCCATAATAAACTTAATAAACCTTACTATATCAAGTGATGATACAGGCGACAATAGGAGACGCGAGTTATTTTTTGGCAGAAACACTTGGTAATTAAAATCGAGACGCCATCGCGAAAATGAGTTTCTCAATCTAAAACAAAGCATGGAAATCTTAATGAACATACGTTTGTTTTCATATTTTTTTCACGAAAATAAATCGCCTGAAAAGTAAATAATGGTAACATATGCCTTCTTTGCATTACACGATATTTGGCAGAGCTATTTAGGTGTGTTTTTTGACACATTAAGACGCCTGAATAGTACTGTGTACACATTTAACGCTTTCCAACAGTTCAAGCCGGACACCTCTATTAGGAGGGTTTAAAAGCGGCTGGCCTACGATCAACGATCACCGGTTTGTGTATTCAAAGGATGACTGACAGTTATCGACATTGATTGACGTTTAGCCGTAGTGACGCAGCAGGCCGGACTGGCTCAGCCAATGAACGCCTTTCACCAGTAATGGCTTCCTATGGCAGGGTGATTAGTAAGCCAGTCGCTGATCGGTCATCGCTTACATGGACAAGAGAATCGCCTCCCTGACCACTCTATTTGGTGCTGGACTTCTCGGATAAGACTGTTAAAAAGAAGATTCTTAAACGGAGAACCAACTCGTGTGCGCCAAGCTGTGAAAAAGCATCGAAAATTTCTAGGTTTTTACTTGAAAGGGACGGGTCTTGCTCGGCCCAAATTAAGATTGGGTTTATGTGTTGATAAAATATCAAGTCGGGGTCCTGTGTGGATTTTGCAAAAGGGGCCATGTTTCACCTACCTATGCTTCATTTTACCCCCGGACAAGTGGCCCAGGTATGCGAGACTTTAGAGGAAAGTGGGGACATCGAGAGATTGGGACGATTTCTCTGGTCCTTACCAGTGAACCCCTCAGCTCGGGAAACCCTGAACCAACATGAGTCGGTCCTACGAGCTAGGTCATTAGTAGCCTTTCACACGGGCAACTTCAGAGATTTATATCATATTTTAGAAACTCACAAATTTACAAAAGCTTCTCATGCTAAATTACAAGCAATGTGGTTGGAAGCGCACTATCAGGAAGCCGAAAAATTACGGGGTAGACCTTTAGGTCCGGTGGATAAGTACAGAGTAAGAAAGAAGTTTCCATTGCCCAGGACGATCTGGGACGGCGAACAGAAAACTCACTGTTTCAAAGAACGGACGAGGAATTTGTTAAGAGAATGGTACCTCCAAGACCCTTATCCTAACCCGTCAAAAAAACGAGAACTGGCTGACGGCACGGGACTCACACCCACACAAGTGGGCAACTGGTTTAAAAACAGGCGACAGAGAGACAGAGCCGCTGCAGCAAAAAATAGGTGCGTACACATAATATTTTAACGAGTGTCCTTGTAAAGGAAACAGTCCCTCTAATCTGGTCAACTCGTATCAGATTCAATTACTTGTGCTTTACGAAATATTCGATAAAATAGTACATTAATGGCTTTAAAAAGAGAGAACAATTTGGCGTTGAAACTGAAAGCGTTTTCACTTAATTTCGTAACTTGCGAAAACATAAAATTATCAAGGGTGGATTCTTTTCTGCTGAGAAATATCAATGATGTTAAAAATAAACAGCTTTACTTTAGTTTAATTTTGTTTGCAAACAAAGATTAGTTGTGGTTTAAAAACAAAATAATTTTAGAGGAGTAATATATAACTTTCCCTGAATATAGAGTATCTATGACGTTAATGGGATGTACCATTAAAACACCTCGGATCTCTCACAGTCATGACATTATGCTCCAATTTGAACATATAATAGGATAGGACAAAAATCCTATCACTTTATTTATTATTGTAAAATTACAAATAAGGTTACAAAAGCAAAATCTCAATTTTTAACATGACACAGTTTACTTTCATGCTATCTAAACAAAATACATTGACAAGAAATGTGCTGTAATTTTAAAATCACACCACATTACCTTTTAAAATGAGCTATCTCATTTTGCAGTGACACAACTGAAAACAAACCATTGTCATTTTCTACAATTTTCACATATAAATTCTTAAAACAGATCATGAAAATGATGTTAAGTTGTACATATTTACATAAATGTAGATAAGGACTAAATGTCTGCCTACACCGGGAATTGAACCCAGACGATTGGCTCATTCTACCAACTGAGATTTTAAAAAACGAACAACTAACGACTAGTTAATCTATACAACGGGGATAATCATCTTCAATTTGAACCGTAATGTGTTTGAAGAAAAGCCAAGGAGTTTACTTTTTAGTTGCTACGTTTTTTTGTGTGGATCATCTTATTTTGCCGAATAAGAACAGACATTTTTTTTTATTAAAAATGAAAATTAATTTATTCATATTAAGCCAGTGCTACTAAAAAAACATGCTGCTCCTTTTGTTTACCGTAATTTATCTTTTTTTCCTCAGTATTTATATGGCTTGATTTAAATAGTTGTTATAATCGCTAACATGTCGTAACTTGACAGGACGTAGATAATTTTTTCTCAGTGGTAATTAAACTTTAAATAATTTTTATATACTATATCATCTCGCTATTGAACCGGAAATGGACACGGACTATAGGCGTATGATACAGTTGTATTATTGAGTTAATTAATAACTCAGATTGCCTTTATAGAATTTAATATGTTTAAAGAAATATAATGTCGAATACAATTTTTATGGTTTCAATTGAAATTCTAATACTCACCAAATATAATGTACTTCACATTTTTACAATTATTATTATGACTATTTCTAAACGTTGTTATTTCATGTTATCGGAATACATTGATATCATCTTTATATCTTATTTATATTTTAAAAAATCATATTAACTTGTGCTGCTTCAAAACCTAAACTGTGTCCGACAAAAACCCGAGACATGTATTATATCCTATATAGCTTATACATACAAACATATACAAGTTAAACAACAACACATAAAAAACAAAGCCCGCCCATTTTACGAAGAGGTCTTATGTGATTGTCACACACGACTTAAACTTACAACCCAATAAACCTTGTCTTGACAGTATAACAAATAAACTCTTTTGTGCTAAACCACTTATACCCTTCAAACAAGCGTTGAAACTTTTCACCATAACACTACATTACAGTGTAAAAAATACAAACTGTTGTTCATGCAGCCAATTTTGTGTTATACACCCTGTTAATTGTTATATGTAAACCCTATAACAAACTCCCAATCAAGCAAAAGTCAAACACAGTCATCTTGATATCAGCTCATTTTAGTGTTCTTGGTAACAAAATTATAATCAATAAATAAACAAATAGACAAAAATTGATATGCCTCCTACTGGGATCGAACCCGCGACCTTTGGCTCACAGAACCAAATTTCTCATACACACGTTAAACTAGGATCAAACCGTTTTTTGAGGATGATATTGTTTATCAAGCCTGGAAGCTTTTATTTTATATCTTTTGGAAATTCGAGACTTGCCATGTATATTTCAGACTTTGTAAACCTGTAGTTTATCTAGTTAGTTTTTTAAAGTTTTTATCTAGCTAAACTGGATAACAAAAATCATGCTGTGCATAAAAACAAGTTACAAATTTGGATTATTCTTGGGTTACAGTGGACAGTCTACATACAGCATCGTGTGTCACTGAACTTCGAGGAACCGTTTAACTCCGGGAAATACTATAGCAATAGCTAACAGCAATTTATAACAAGTGTAGTGAATCTATCAGTTATTTATCTTTTTTTAAAAAAAATTGTTTATAAAACTAAACGTGTAAACACCACCACGTGTTGGCCTCCATTACATAAAAAAATCTATATTATATTTAGAGCAAACTGATCATCAATACTCCTTGTTTTTAATCCTGATTATAATTGACAACTTACGCTTTTTTAAAAATTATAATGCACTTTTTTCAATGTCTTACATTGAAAGCGACATAGCTATCAAAACGTGGTGGCCCCCATTATATAAATTTTTTTTTAAAGCCAATCAATCATCAAAACACCTGGCCAAAGTTTGTTTGTAATCCTGATTATAATTGACAGTTTACGATGTAAATTTGAAAGCAACATTTCTATAAAGTCGAGATTCTAAATGTAGGTTTTCAACTGACAAAAATATCCCTCTAGTTATTACCAACAATCTAGAAAAAATGTTGTCCTATTTCATAAAAAATGGCCGTAGATTAGCGCCCCCTGTCCCCCAATTTTTTTTTAAAATTTAGCCTTGAGAATTTTGTATTTGCAAATGACGAGAGTATAACACTGTTTACGCGGTACCGTATTCGTACGTACGCCCAGTGTTAGTTTTTCTCGCCTGCGGGGTGTCAACCCGTCTACTGTCAGGAGAGAAGTGTCGCGCCCTAGCTCACTACACCAGCGCTGAATTAAGAACAGTTACACTAAACCGCCCTGGGGGTAGTAAAAATGTAGACAAACATACAAATCAGCCTCTATTTACCAGTACAATTATCACTACCGGTATATCAGTTGTAGATCGTGATCTCGTATCCAGTGCGACAGTATGTCTGCTCTCCAATGTCATTCACATTTTTGGATCGGGAAACTTTGCTGCTACAATCCATGCAGCTATAAAGTCTAATCCTCAATCAAGTCAATGGGGGATGGCAACTATTCCATTCGATAAACATGATCGTATTAAATAAAAGGATAAGTTCTTATTTATAGATGTCACCATTTTTATAATGGAATGACGTTCGAGCAAACAAGCACAGTTCGACGTGACTCGTAACTTAATGGATGTCAACTTCCAAAATATTTTGAGTGCACTGTTTCGATCCAGAGGCTAAGGTTGTTTTCAAGCAATGCTTTTGACTGCATTTTCTTTTACTTTTGTTGGCTTAACGTTACTCATTTGCTTCAATTCCTAGCTTTATTGCTAGGTTAATGCCAGTAAACTAGCCACGGAAGCAATGTTATTAACGTGTTTAGGTTACTGTTATTGACTTTACTGTTAGGTTAATGCCAGGATCTTAGGCTCATGACAGTAACCAAAGCAAATTAATAAATTCATAGTGTACAGGAAAATTCCGTTAAAGTACATATAATCACAGCATCTTTAACGAAATGTTTCATCTGGAATATACAAATGTATGTCCAATACTGACAAATAAATGGTATTGAAGGAAATTTGAAATTTTTCTACTTTATGCCAAAATGCTCACATAATGTTACAGCGCCCAAAAGGTAGTAACTGAAATTCAGCAGCTAATCTCTGGGTATATTGGCTCTAAATAAATAAACGCCAATTAATAATTGGTGCCCTGTTCAATACGTAGCCACAGGGCATAACAAGCTGTGTAATAAATGTTTACGAAATAACACCAGGTGAGATTCAGCATATAAAATAATTAAAATTGTTCAATTTGGACCAGTTGCAAAGTGTATATAATTTTCCAGTTGTGAACAAAATTAAGAGTACGCTATATTTGGGCGTAGTGCTTGGAGATTTGAACAAAAAAGCAATGGGGGCTTTCATTTCGGTACAGTGCAGGCTTACACCCCTAGGCCTTTTCTTCAACTCTGTGTATTCAAAACACAGAACGGAAGCTCTCGACATAACTTACTTGTCTATTACACATCATGTATCTATACTTCCTAAACTAATTTTTTCTTAAATGCCGAGTTTATTTTTTTTTACTCGCTCAAAAGCCCCATCTGCCGTCTGTATGTTTTCACTAAAGTCCGAGGCTTTACTAACCGAATTGAGGCATAGCACATTTGCCTTAGCGTACAAAACGTTATATGTACAGAGTCTTTGAAGAGGTGTATGTAGGAACACACTCGAGACTGTCTTGTTCACAAAACAACTCTTTGTTTACATAAAACAAGTCTATATACCCCGTCTGCTACTTTCAATAAGAGTTTACACAATTTTTAAATGTATTTAACTAATCCCAGAGATCTTGGTTTACAGTTTGATATATACTAGTATATATATATATATATTTTTTTCCCGAAGAGAAAGAAAAATAACTTTAATTTACTGTTCTGTGACATTTTAAGTAACATCTCATAATTGCAAGTGTAAAAGTTTTGTTTTGTTTTTTGTTAAATCTAGAATTATACAGATATATGTGACAAAAACAAATCTAAAGTCAAAATGGAAAAATAGAAATAAAAATATATATTTAGACTGAAGCCATATTGCTGGTATTCACCATGCCTTTGTGACCCCTCGTATTCTGGAATGAAAGAGCAATGATATTGACGTTTACAATTTATAATCTAAAAAAAAAGCTTACCCCAAAATGCTAAGAAAATTGGTTATTTTGAAAAGAAAAATGAACAATGATATCACGACTATTTTATATAAGGATCATTTTCAACTACACGTATTTGACATTATTAAATAATCGCTTTAAGCTAGCTACCAATTAACAGTACTAGCCCGATTCAAAAGAAAATATTGTGATAAGGAAACTCAGTTCACACTTTCGAAGCTTCTAATCGGACATTTTGTCGTTTTTATGCCGGGCGAAATCACCGCCATCGATGCAAAATAGGATTAGCTTTTCTACAATGTGCTTGTAACTTGTCATTGGCGAACTGTGCAATCATGGCGTCCTTCTCTAAGAGGCGATGGAACTTTCCTTTCTAAAAACTTCCAAGTCATGAGTCACTCACTGTCAGCCAAATCGCCATGTTTATTATTGTCCAAAAGGATAAGCGTCAAATTAGTGTTTTTTGATCCCGAAAATTGCCAGAAACCGTGTTGGCCATACAGACGCGGAAGCCTTTCTCGTTTTGACGTAAAAGTCAACTTTGAGTCAAAGGGTCCAAAGCTTCAAAGCTAAGCGTTAATTTCGTTTTGCTGTGGAAACTTTGGTGATGAGACATTTAATATAATATCTATTAAAATTCCTTATATTATACCTGTCTTTAGCTTGTACTAAACCATTGGTATATACTTGCATTATAAAGAAATTATTTTGATATTTTTACTCTTGCTGGAAACCCACCAGTGAATCTGAACACTTTTATACCACCCCACCGTGATAGGTTATACCATATTTTACAGAGAACCTGCATTAAAGTCAGTTGGTTAAAGTTCACTTATTGATAGTAGCACGCTTACACCAGGTCAAAATCCTATTGTGACATTTAATTTGGCTTTTGTACCATAATAAAGAACAATGACATACATATTTGTTATAGGTCAAACATTTATGCAAATCTTTGCTACAAAATCGAAACTTGCAGAATGGATTTGCTTTTTAAAGTATCATTAGCAAATCAAGATCTGAATTGCAACTTCAGGAAGTACTATTTTGAAGACTTGAAACTTTTGTCTGCGCTTACTATATACAAGGTTAATTATTTGTTGAAAACACGAATGAAATCCGAAAATCGTTTAATAAATCGACAATAAACAATTCCATCTTTTCTATTCTTTTATAGTCCTTTGTCCATGGAAAATATGAAAGAAGAAATTTTTTGTTAATACCCGAACCATATATCTTCATTACATAAGACAAAGTACCAATCATAAGAAACGTGGTTTATAGTAAGCTAGTTTTCCAAACTGAATCTCATTTCTTCTGCCTACTGCAGGCATGAAAGTACTGTTATTGTCTTTGCAGAACATATCATGTACAATACTGACCGTTATATACACAAAAATATCTGTATGACATTAAATAATTTCGCATGGGAAATCTGTTGGCGTACTCTATAGTATATAGATATCAGTGTTACTGTGTCTCTAAAACCGTTATCGTTTCTTCAACACACAGAGCCTTTTTTCTGCCAAGCATCGCTTTTTCAAGGAAGTAATTTGCTTCATTCAATCGGCGCCAAATTTTCATTTTTTTAAGCCGCAAGCGGAAAATCTAACTTCCAAAAAGCCAACAAGGTGCCAATTCCTGCCATTTCAATTTTACAAACACGTCCCGTGCAGGAAGAATAAATTGAGAATTGGATTGTCACTCCATTTAAGTTGAATCGGACGCTTTTTAGGGGGCAACGAATTGATGTTATTGCATCCTCCTACAAGTTCAATGTCGTTTATTTAAATGAATATTATCGTCTTTTTCAGCCAAAGTCTTGTTTATTTTGAAACTTGACGTTTAACTGGTGATTTATTACTGTTATATCCCTAATACAAAGTAGTAGTTTTCTAAGTGAGTTATGTTGGCTTTGAACTGTTGTCTGAAACCCAAGAAAAGTTATTAAACTAAACGAGTAGGCCTAACAAAAAGGCTCATATTTTACAAAAATCTTTTAAATAAATATGAACTAAAATGTAACAAAATATATAACCATAGCTCTTCAGAAAATTCATCTTTGGTTACAGAAACGAAAGCAAAATGTGAAGAAAACGAACGAATAAATAGCATATATATGCACACACACGAACTATTACATATAGAAGTAAGGATATAGTATATGCAAATTTTAACACAAGCATTATGAATGTCCCGTCTAAAATAAAATATATTATATAAGTAATATTTTTAAAGACTCCAGGCTTATATGTATCATTAATATAATTAGCACTATTATTTTTGACAGCTCAGTTTATTCATATGGACCCGATTAAGTTTTCTCTGTTTCAATAAAACATGTTTTTTTTTTACTTTTGCAATTTCGTTGATAACTCTTTCCTATATGTGTAATCAATCAAAGCTTAAACTTGACGTATAGGTGAAAAAAGGAATGCCTTGTGTCTCAATATTTTCTCGTAACTTCTTATATAAATTAGTCAGCAGGAATTGGGGCTCATTTGATCTGTAATTTATTTCAGCATTCGATTATCATTAACGTTTCGTTTTAATTCTTTATTTTTTAAATAATCTCTTCCTTTCTAACATTCGAATTATTCCATGTATCTGTGTGCTTTACTGCTAACATCTTATCAAGTTTGGAATCGGCCAAATCTCGCGTGATTCTCGTTGCTGCGATGCCATCTCGACGCTCGGTCGTGATAGATGTATGAATATGCACCAAAATCGTACAGTTAGTTCGCCGGAAGCCTGTTTACCGGCGTAGGCACCCTATTCACATATTACATTAAAAAATATGTCATATGACATCTGTATACACAAATTTAGCTTAGGATCATGAACTTTATATTCTGTACCCAAAACAGGGTCAGCTGTACATTTTGTTTACATAACGCGGATTATGTTATCTGTTGATTTAGCACAAAAAACAAACCTGCACGTCATAATGACAACAGTCGTTTGACTTCCGAGTGATCAAGTTTGTACTTACTACATTTGCATAATAGTTAAGGTTGGTGTAAACACTAAATAAATCCTAACTTGAAACAGAATTTGCAGGGAAAAAAACGAAGTCGTACTTACATAATTATAGAATTTAAAAAGATTTTTTAACGCCCACCCAATTCAGATATATACACACTAAAACAAAAGCTATCTGATTGGACAAAAAGAAAGTTATCTTGTGTCTATAAAGATATATAACTGGGTTAATTGGCGATGAATACCTTTTAACGATAATTAAACAAGCATGAATATGGGAGGGTAATGACCTTAGTAATGTAAAAGTGCACTCATTTTTTCTGAGTTGGTAATACAAGTGCATGTGCTCACCACTTTCATTATATCTCCCTATATATTACTTTTTGTTAAATTGTAGTAGTTTTTACGAGCATTATAAACGATGAGTTATATAAACTAACTTTTCTTAAACCCGATATAGTTTTGTACTGTGAGTTCCAATCGTTTTGATTTGTTTATAGCTGGGATAATTTTCGCACTACACCACAAAGGAAGTATTTCTAGGCGTAACTGTTATCACATTACCTAATGAAAGAACCTAACGTAAATTAATTATCCGTGAAATTTAAAATTTTATATCAAGCTTACTTACATTGTACACAGGTTAAAGTGTCAAGTCGCTTAAATGCAGGTTATATGTCATATTTTTTTATTTTAAAGATTTTTTAAATTATTGTCTGTATTGCTTGTTCTTGATAGTTTCAAAACGTTTATCGAGGAAGACGTTTCATATTCCCTGTTTTTTCGGCAACAATCACGAGATCAAGCCAGCTAATGCATTTCCCTTTGAAGACAAATTGTAAACCAGTAGAGTCGGTGATTGGCTGAAATATATGATTGGAGTTTACTTTGATCACCCTTATGAGTGTGAGCAGGTGGTTGAGAAGAGATTCCAGTTGCTCTGTTGCTCACAGAGCTTAAGGGCAACACGCGTCAAAATGTTTTGAGTGTTGCAACGGCTCTGTCTGGCCATTGTTTATTGGCAGTGACGTCTACAGTGGTTTTTTCACCCAGTTGGGGTACGCGCCGCCATCCGAGTAAAATATATGGCCTTATCGAACAAAACAACAAACAAAATAGTGTGAGAGTTGAGACAGATTTTAACGGCTGATCTCCCTCACTTTCTGCCCATTCTCAGTGATCTGCAATCAATAAACATAAGACCGTCGAAACAGAACCAAGGAAATAACCTAGAACACACTCTACCAAGCACTAAAGGAAAACATTTCAACCACATACTTCAATTATCCTCCGAACAAGCTATCATATTGAATTGAAATAACCGGGAATACTATATAAATATCTAGTGATAGGTAGCAAGAGACGTTTGTCCAATGTTTATTCATGTATTATTAAATCTATATATATTTGGAATAACTGAAGAGAGAAAGTTTATATATATATATGTATATATATATATACCATCAAAGATATTCAATACGATAATACATCCTACAAATGCTAATAACCCACGCCTGGTTGAACGTCATTAGCGAGCAATTGTTTTTTTTACACAGTCTGCTTGAAGTTAAAGTGTAGTTCTAGCATTTTATGAGCTTAGTACGTAAGAACGAAGACAGGGGATCAGAGTATCAAAGTGGCTTTATATTCTGTTGAAAACAAAGAAACAGACCACAAACCATTCTTCCTTCTAGTGAATGAACTAATGTCTTTGCAAATTGGTCTTTATTTATTTATTTATTTATTTATTTATTTATTTATTTATTTATTTATTTATTTATTTATTTATTTATTTATTTAT
>JAVFBX010219610.1:0-11444 GCA_034783855.1 Mopalia kennerleyi | reverse complement strand
TGTTTGTTTAATTGGGGTTTAACAACTTTCTTAAGGTTATTTCACTCACATGGCGATGTCATCCCTGTAATGATTGTATGTTGGTTTAAATGGGGTTTAACAACTTTCTAAAGGTTATTTCAATCACATGGCGATGTCATACTTGTTTGTTGGTTTAAATGGGGTTTAACACCTTTCTTAAGGTCATTTCACCCACATGGCGATGTCATCCCTGTAATGATTGTATGTTTGTTTAATTGGGGTTTAACAACTTTCTTAAGGTTATTTCACTCACATGGCGATGTCATCCCTGTAATGATTGTTTGTTGGTTTAAATGGGGCTTAACACCTTTCTTAAGGTCATTTCACTCACATGGCGATGTCATCCCTGTAATGATTGTATGTTCGTTTAAATGGGGCTTAACACCTTTCTTAAGGTCATTTCACTCACATGGTGATATCATCCCTGTAATGATTGTTTGTTAGTTTCTTAAGGTTATTTCACTCAAATGGCAATGTCAACACATATAATGATATTGTGAACATATTTGAGAATGTTACAATGCTTAACATGTTATCAATAAGCTTATACATGTACATTAAGAAGGGCTATAGTTTAACTTAATCAGTGTGAATTTTGCCAATGAATCAATTTTATCACCGTTTCTAGCGCCCTTTTCAAATCAAAGTGATTCTTTGTTTGATTGAACTTTAAGGAGATGCAAAAAAAAGACAAGGTAACAGCTAGGCTTTGTTTGTCCTCTGTGCAACCACCCTCCAAAACAAATTGGCATCTGAACTTCTTCATAACTACACTGCATGTGTAGTAATTGAATCAGCTATTGTGTGACGGATTTGATGTAAAAGTTCAGAAGTCCCTGTTTACCTTTCTCTTTGGAACTTAAGAGTGTTGACAATCTCTGGTCGTTTCTGTCGGAAGTTCCATAAGTGAAGCGTATCATCCGAGCACACAGTGACTAGAGCACCCTGCAATTATAAATTTAAAACAAAAAATGTATTAAGAGTATCTTCAGAATCTCTTCAGCAGACCATGTATTAAAACTATAGAAACTTTCTATGACTTTAAAGTTGTCTATGGTTTAAAAGACGACCTCAACTAATTTTGGTGGAAAAAATGCTCAAGCTCTTTGATAAATCTTTTTTCTTTTTTTCTTTCATATAAATTTTTTTTACCCAATGTCAATTAATCCGAATTGAAAGCACAGCCTTGTTCGTTTGCAACGTGACTGCCTTTAGCTGATTCTAAATCGTAACAAAGTTGTTCTTCAAGAATATCAATTTCAAGCTACAAGAACAGAGACTAATATGGATTCCTTTGCTTTAAGAGCTTCTATGTGAGCGCCCTGCAACACTTTATTAGAATTTCTCATTGAAATAGGCTATTGTATATACAATGTATATTTTACTTCAATACTTATATGACGACGGATTTTCCACTTCACATTGCTCCTTGCCTAATTACAGTGTAAAACCGAGAGGAAACATCGTAAAAACCACCACCACCATGATTGAAGGTGCCACATCGTGTGACTCACTCATAAACATTATGGTCTACAGGCTAACTCAAAAGCTGTGAACGGTAAATGTAAATCGAACTATGATTAGTAAGCGCAAATGCTACTACATGTAGTAAGCCACATTATTAGCACATTGTTTCCACTCAATTCAGCCTCCTAGATTTCTAATTTTTGTGATGTGATTTGTTTGTTTGTTTGATTGGGGTTAAACATCGTACTCAGGGTATTTCACTATACCACTATTAAAGCCACGGCCGCAAGCCCCACTGACCATGCCACTACGAGTACAATACCGTAGGCCTACATATTACCTATAAGTCATACATTTGTACCTACATATGAAACAGTCAACATGATGAATTGGTATGTTCTAACCTACTACTACATGTAATATTGTGAACTCATTGTTAGAATTGCTGAAGTTCAGAGGTAGATTTTGGTTGAAGCACCCAGATGAGCGGACAGACTTAAGGTTTTGGCTTAGTTATTCAGAGTAAAGCTACCTAACCTATTGCACTGTCTAACCCCCTCTAGTCTGTGAAACCAAAGTCATTGGTCAACAGAGCTGCTTGCCAACAGTGTGTGTTTCCTCACATAATGTAATTAATGATTTGCCCCTTGAAGGAGGAGATATTGTTAAGTGGGTCCAATTTAAAGGTTTCTGTAAACAGATTGGTCACATAAACACCCTAATAATTCAAACATTTTACATATGCAGAAATCTTAAACTTGATTATATTAATAAGTTCTATTCACAGGCCTGAGAAGCAATTCCATATGACACTTGCTGATGATTGTAATAATACAAGATGGGAAGCTCTTGGGTTTAGTTTGTTTGGTTTTTTGATGAACAGTAACAATTAAAGGCATTCTTCTTTACTGTGTTATATAATCTCAGGTCTGCTTAAGTTCATCTCCACATATTAAGGTTTATTAAATTGACTGAATACTCTTTCTAAAATTCTTCAACTCAAGCATTTATTGAAAACATACATGTATACATTTTCAAAAAAAACATTTCATTTTGGTGATTCATTAAAAATATGTATATCCCTCTGATATTATGTTCTGGATAGTTTTTAATGGTACCTTATAAGGAGATTATTAGGTGTTTTAAAGAGGGGAGAGAACCTGCCTAAAGATGAAAGATCTTGGAATCTCTTAGAATTCTTGCACTCATCTGTAAACTGTCTGATTTTAGACTGTGCAGTCCATGACTGTCCTCAATCAGGTATTAGAAATATATATTGTTGAAACGCAACAGGCTGACATGGTCAATCCCTTCATTTCTCAACTCTCTAGTCTGGCATGAGCAAAATACAGTTTTCACCAAACTTACCACCAGGGGTTTTATTGATGTTGTCAAGAAACAAGTTAAAGTGGTGCCTGACATTTTTTATCAATATCGAATTAAAAACATGCATTTTAAAAGACAAGACAGAGCTCTATGTGCTTAAGGTATGTTTGTTTGATGAAATGCAATCCTATCCTATGTCTAAGTACTGGGAATCTGTGAATTTGATCTAAAAATTATCATTTTCACAACACATAGGCATGAATTTGTCAATTGACGCAGTTGTGGCCATTTTGTTTTATGGAATTTGATGAAATTAAATCCCATCTGATGTCTTTTAAAATAGGAGGAGACTCTTTTTCAAGTTTCATGTTAATCAGTGAATTTGTCTCAAGCTATCAAGTTCAGAAAACATAGGAGTGAATATTGTAAAATGATGCAATGGCAGCCATTTTGTTTTACTGAATTCGGTGAAATGCAATCCCATCCTTTGTCATACATGTAATGGGGGAAAGCTACTGTAAAAGTTTCAAGTTTATCAAAATTATCATGTTTACAAGCGTAAATATTGAAAAATTGTGCAATGGCAGCCGTATTATTGTCTTAATAGGAGGAGACTATATTTTTGTAAGTTTCAAGTTAATCCGTGAATTCATTTATTCTCTACTTCTTGTGTTCACAACACATACATACATTTTGTTTGGTGAGTTGCAATCCCATCCGTTATCTTAACAGGAGGAAGCTTTATACCAAGTTTGAAGTTCATTTGTGAATAAGTTTTCAAGCTAGCATGTTCACAAATTTTTTTGATGGACAGACGTTAAGCCCCTCCCCCCCCCTTTCCCCTACTATAGGCGGGACGTAGGGCTAAGTCGGTGGAATTAGTCATATCCATTGTGCTACCCCCTATCCTACTTTAATAGTGGTGAACAAAAGAGAGTGAATATAAAACATATATTAATTTCTCCAGGTTGATCCTATAAATAATGTTAGCTTTCCATTCTGTAAGAGGTTAAGCATTATAAGGGTCTCTTGTTATGTTCCTTTTGAATAGCAGGCAGTGGAGTATTAAGTGTGCACCACAGTAAATACACAGTACACTTCTTCTGCCATATCAATTATGCAACAGGGACTAAATCTGGCATCAATATGTGTAATGTTCTCTTAACTTACAGCTAGATTTAGCCAACATTGTTGACCTGTTATAAGGTGCCATTGTTATAAGACTTTGAACTACAAGTGTCCATGTACATGTCTGTAGAAACTTGAAGCCATTTGTACAGCTTGACAATTTCTTCAAATCTTATTAGACTTTATGAATAGTACAATTGTCTCTGAATAAATGGAGGATCTCTAATGAGTGACCCAGAGATATCAAATTCATGAAACAAGAGTAGTCATCTTAACTTATTCCGAGCCTCCAGCAGGGAATACATGTAAATAAAAATGACTACCCGCATTTCATAAATTGGATATCCAGGTCGCGAATTTGAGATTCTATTTATCCAATGAATGCCTTTTTGTAGCAATTTTATTAAGAAATCAACATATATTTCCGAACATACACATCTGGCTCAGTGACAGGGGTTTAGCCAGAAATCAAAAGTTTTATGGTGTCCAATTTTGATAGTTGTCCTATCTCCTGCCTGTTAAAGTTTCTTAAAACAGGGTGTCCAAATGAGGCAATTGTTCATTGCAGGGTGTCCACTTGGACGGGTGTCTGCCTAAGCCCTTGCCCAGTGTAAAGCGTCCATTAGAGTAAAACAACATTGGTTGAATTGTGTCAAAGAAGAGAAAGTGACCAATCAGAGCATGGAAAGCTTTATCTCACGTGTGGAGATATGAAACAAATATCAGATGGCTGTTAGTACACTGCATTTACTTATTTATGGGATAAACTTATGTTTAATTCAACAGAAGACTGAATACAGTGTACTTGGTTTGTTTGATTGGGAGTTTATGTCGTACAGAAGGTTATTTCCCTCATACAAAGGTGTGCCAAGCCAATGGATGATTGTTTGTTTGTTTTTTTTATTTGTGTTTAACGTCGTACTCAAGGGTATTTCACTTATATGGCGACGGATTGTCCACTTAACAATTTCTGGCCTTATTACGGTGGAAAACCGAGAAGAAAACTTGTAAAAACCACCCCAGCGATTTCTGGAGCCACATCGCGTGACTCACTCATATACCTGAGGGTCGACAGATGGACTCAATCCTGTGAGCGGTAAATTGAAGTTGGCTTCTGCGAACGCGCTCGCCAACCATTAAGCCACGGCCGCGGGCCCCCAATGGATGAAGAAAACATCTAAACATCACTGGCAGCAATCACAGGACCAGATACACACAGTGACACATCACAAACATCAACTTTGTGTTGCCACTTAGAGCACCAGGGCAAAAGGAAGCTCCCTCCAACCATCAACCATTCTTCTTAGGAAGTCAATAGTCATGTTATAGGCAAATGAATCGAGTTTGACTTGTAAGTCACAAAACCGTTTGACGGTTTCTGTTTATTTGTTTGACTTAAGTGATCTACACTCAACACCTACATGTAAGTACACACAGTAGACAACATGTCACATGTAAAGGTAAATAAAACAACTCCCAGAATTAAGCAAAGACTTTACTTCCCAGATGTGACTGACTTTGAGAGACTTGTTTCTAAACTATGGTTACATATTCACAGGAGCTCTCCATGTGGAAAATTGATGAAATCCAATTTCCAGCTTATAAAATAGAGAGATTAATGAGAGCTGTTAGATTGCCATACATCTGTCATTACAGGTTTAATCACTCGGTTTTGGGCTTGTTTGGCCACATGTGTATTTATGAAAGCTATTAAAAACTTATATATGTAATTTGCCAGTGGAATTCTAACCCAGCTCTGATACATAACAGTTGTCTAATTTGGTCATTATGTATGATAAAAGAGGATAAAGACAGCCCATTTCCATCAACGTCTGCCAAAGAAATGTTGGTTCTAAAATATTCTGACGTGGGTCATAGATGTGCTGAGAAGAGCACTTAAAACGTCAGTACTACATCCACAGAGAGTCCAGCAATGGCACAACATTAGACAGGCTACATGTGTAGCCTTAATAACACGACTCCCACAGTCGATCAATAAAAACAGTCCGATAAAACAGCCCGAAACATCATCAGTCAAGCCAACAGCTCAACCATATGAATCTTCAAATGCATTTCACTTTTACTCGCTGCCTCAATTTGTCATAAAGGCCTGTTCAGAGTGCAGTAAAAGCAAACTGTGAAAGCTGGCAGTCTGTATTTATCAGGGCAGGAAAATATGATCGGTAGGAAAACAAGTGGGGGCCCCGGACACTGTCACCAACTCACACAGGCTCTTTGTGATTTTTTCATACAGATCAATACAATCTCTCACACTAAAATCAATCGTAAAAGCAATTCATCGTGTTCTCTGATGGCTACCTCTATTCATAGTCTAATACCACAAGTAACATTACATTCAATGAAATAGCTGATTAACTTTTCTAACAGCTTCAGACTGCGAGACTCCAACAGGCCTATTAAGTGCTCACTATCAACATACCCTCTTATTCTTCACCATTTAATTAAAGCAAAGAACAGCCAGACAGACTTAACAAATCAAATTTATAATGAAAAATTACTAATATTTATGTACTTACAATCCACATTAACCAATAAATATCATTGCCAAATAATAAAACTCTATGCTTTGAACTCATATACAGGTTTCATAGTGTCCACTGATAAGTCTACAATCAAACTGATACTTCTAAAACTATCCAAGTAAGCTTGTATAAGTTTAATTCATACTTTAAGAAGTAAGCTTATGTTAACATATTTATCTTCAAATTTTCAACAAATAACATCCTCTTTTCTCAACTGATAAAGACTACTGCTCCTTGAAGTTTGAATACTATAAATACCTGTATTGCAATTTGCTTGAGTGAGAGGTTTATAAAGGAATAATCTATGAGACATGAAGAACTGAATGGCTTATTCTTTTCAATGTTTCATGGAAGCAATATACAGTATTCAAACAATATTGTTTTTATTATTTATATCTAAGTTAATTTTGTAAATAACAATTCTTTTTTCCAAATTTCTAGGAAAGTTCGAAACCTGGCAAGTTCATTTTGTTTCATTAGGGTTTATACCTTAAGGTAATTTAACTTCTAGCCCAAAGGGTGAAGAGAAACCCCCTTCATGTTACTGACAGCACGCACAGCAACATGTGAAGTGAATTAAAATGAATGTATGCTGGACTTGAAGTGAAACAGAAATATTTGAATGATGAAGTGAAAAAGAATGAAGTTCTGAAGAATCCGAAACATGAAGTGAAAGAGAGTGACATTATTTGAAAAAAAAAGGGAAGTGAAATAGAATGACATTTGAAAAGGACAAACCCCGAAACCTCTGTGTCATGTGATGAACTTGACACAACTATTTGAAGCACATAAAGTAATATCATAAAAAGAGCTAGTTATTCAGTAGCAGTGACATTGCACTTTTATTAGTAAAGAAAATCAGGGCATTTTAACCCTATACAAGCTGAGTAGCTACATGTGGCACGTCCACCAATAGAAGCTTTTTTTAAAATATGCTCATCATCCCAGTCAAATCACATTTTCCTACTTTTCTATAAGAACTATTTGTTTCTTCAAAAAGTAAAAGTTATGTAGTTTATCACCATTTTGGTGCCATATTCAATGTCAGCCATATTTGATGTGAAACCTAGTGAAATACAGCCACGTCTATGTATTAACAGAAAAAGGTGATGTTTGAAGTGAATATCTGAATTTGAGTGATGGCCATTTTGGTTTGCGGAATTAAAAGAAATGCAATCCCATCAGTTTCTTAACGAGAGGAAACTAGTTTTCAAGTTTATAATACATATAAATTTAACTCTGTTATACGGAATGTGGAGAAATGAAATCCTATTATTGCTGTGCGCAATTTGATGAAACGCAATCCTATCCTATGTTTGTAGCTGTAGGAAGCTAACTTCCATCTTAATAGGACTATATTTCAAGTTTATATAACGGAAGGATGCTAAGTAGCTTTTCTACATGTATGTCGACTCTACCCCCTCCCCCTACTATAGTAGTGTTGAACAAAAATCATAACATATGATTACCTATCAAATGTTCTGCAGTTTAGTTTAATTAGCCACACCTAAAGTATAGGTCATGTTACCCTGTGTCTCCAGGAACCACATACTATTACCCCTTCATCCTTACAATAGTCTGCTTGTAACTGTTACAAATGTTAAACAGGAAACCCTGCTATGAATGCCTGAATCGTTTAGCACTTAATTAGACATTGAGTGTGGCCTGTTCTGCTAACAAATACAAGACTTTCTGGGGTATATGCAGAAACTATTTCATTTAGGCACAAACTCACTGTATCTGATTCTGTTCTGACCAAAAGTTCAAGACTTTTTACATGTGATATCCCTTCTAAAGATACACAGAGGTCTGCCTTGATTTGATCTTCATCTAACAAGAAAACAATCTGGGAATAGACATTGAAGAAAGTATTGTACCTGAAGGTAATAATTTGAAGGATTGTTACATACCTCGTTTATGAGAAATAGAATCTGCATCACGGCCACATCTCCATCGTGACGACAATGACATTCTACACCAGGGCAGCCAAATCTGAGAAATATCTGTTAAGGAAGCATCTTTAACACAAGCAGGGACAAAATTAGCACATATACATCATCTACCAAAAATCCTTTTGGATTCTTCAAAGAAACAGCAAAATAGGTGATTTGTTTGTTTGATTGGGGTTTAACGCCGTACTCGCAAAATAGTTGAAATAACAATCCTGATATATTACACATAAACTACACAAGTGAAGAAAAATACTAACATATAATATAAATTCATACTATTAGAATAGATTGATTTTCTCTTCAACCCTTTGACTGTATGCATGTACCTTATAATTAGGATGCATGTGTCTAGAATATTTCAGAGGTTATATATATTTGTTTGTTTGTTTGTTTATAAGCTAATGTACAACATGGATGTATTAACTGATTTATTTTAGATATGTTTGTCTCATAGTTGAGATATATGGTGTTTTATAACTTAAGATCAAAAACATGAAAACCCTGCACAACTATATAAAAACTACTTTTCCTCAAGGGTTGACAAACTTGATTTGTTTGTTTGTTTGATTGGGGTTTAACGTTGTACTCAAGGGCCTTTCACTTACATGTATATGACAACAGATTTTCCACTTCACATTGCTCCTTGCCTAAATACGGTGGAAAACTGGGGGGGAACTTTGTAAAAACCACCACGCAATTGCCAGAGCCATACATGGGACTCACTCATACACCTGATGGTGGACAGACGGACTCGATCCCGTGAACGGTAAATTGAATTAGGATTAGTAAGCGCACACACTACCAATAAGCCACAGGCATTTGACAAAATTGAAGTAATGAATGTGGTTCGTAACACATTGTTTTACAAGAACTGACCACCACATCAACATAAAAAAGTCATGACATAAATCCAAACGTACTTATTTTCAGAAATGTATTAAACATCATTGAAAGATTTGTCCCATTCTACTTCGACCCTGCCTTTAATGACAAAACATGATGTTACATGATTTCTGTTAATCATGTCAATTGAGTCATCTCCCTTTGGTTAATGTGACCACATTCTCTAGAATGAGCTAGAATTAATATATGCCTTCCTTTCTAACAATGTAAACTGGTCAAATGTTTTAGAAAACTAGTCCAAACACTGGAGCAGATAGCCATATATTCAGCATAAAGAATTTCAACTGTTGTTTTGTAGCATTACTTCCATTAAAATTCAAATGTCTCTTGCTGAGAAATCATGATGTTCATGATGTAGGAAACAGAACTGCTGAATATACTTATTCTAGGACTTATATATACTTATGTATTTAGCTCTATTATACTGTACTTTTTCATGAGTCAATGATGGCTAAAACACAGTTTTAATGTCATGACGGCACAATTCCTGTGCATATCTACGAGGAAGGGACATTTTTTTCCTTCTTCAGAAATCCGCAATAGCACACTAAAATCACAATCTAAAGAGATTGGAATCTACACCCTGTATTTATCAGTGTCTTGGAAACGACCAAACATAATAACCCCTCAGTATTTGCATATGGTCAGCCACACTCCTTGTGGTCTCTAAACATCCGGTATTCTAGACCAGTGGTCAACAACATCACTCCCAATGTGTTTGATATGTCTGTGTGTGTTGGGAGGCCAGCACTGTCAATACTAATAACCCTAGGATCAATACAGTAATAGATGAGAATGGTCACTCCATGGGCTACTCTCGGCTATCCACTTCTCAAACATAATACATGCATCTGATTTGCCAGAATTCCATCTCCTTTCTAGCTCTGTCAAATGCATGTACATATCTGGGTTTCTAATATTTGGAAGAAAAACAAAATTGTACATAATAATTCTTTAGTGTCACCGTGTCCTTCATTTCTTTTTTTAAAATCTTCAAAGGAAAAAAAAAATCAAACTGTATTTTGATCTATTCATTAATGCGAAGTGTTTGTTTGTTTGATTTTGGTTTAACGTCGTACTCAAGGGTATTTCACTTATATGTCGACAGATTGTTGACTTCACTATGTCCCTTGCCCTAAGACCTTTTATGGTAGAAAACTAAGAAACCTGGTAAAAACCATCCCTGCGATTGCCGGAGCCACATCTTGTGACTCACTCATATACCTGAGGATTGACAGACGGACTCGATCCCGTGAAAGGTACATTGAAGTAGGCTTAAGAAAGCTCACTCGCTAACCACTAAGCCACAGCCATCAATGCCAAGTGAGTTTGCATTCTAAAATTATTGTTTTGATTGCATTTAAACATGAATCTCTTTCCATGGTGGACAAAAGTATACGACCATTACAGCCTTTGGCTATTATATTCAATTGTAAAACACACTATTTAAGACTTGATCAGATAATAGCAGAGACACACCTAGCTCCTTTCACAGGTTGTTAATTAACTTCTGTAATACATGCCTGAGAATATTATTGGACATGCAGTTTTATATGGATAATGTACATCAGTAACATTACGGAAGTATACATCGCTGAATGCATTAACAAAGATATCTACATGTAAAAAGCAATGTTTGTCAAATGAGCAGCATAATAAAATATATGTTTTCCAAAAGTGTTAAGACACATCTGTGAGCCTCCTCAGTGATATAAAGTGCATACCGGTACTACATGTACCCAGCACTACCCCTGTAACTCAATGTGCTGGCTATAGAGAAAGTATCCTTCTCGAGTACATGTACAACAATCTCTTACTCACAGGCATATGCAAAGGGACTATCTGTCATGTAAGATTAAACAGCATTTTTAGTTCCGGGTTAGAGTTAATACTTGTTTGTTTGTTTGATTGGGGTTGAACGCCGTACTCAAGGGTATTTCACTTATATGACGAGGTGACAGCCCAATGGGTGAAGGAAACCACCCTCTACACCACTGGCAACAAACAAAGACAAGACAGGACAAATACAGAACAACAGGACGCAATACAGACACCACAAACAGATCAGCTTCCTGTTCCCCTTTATCTCTGAGAGCACCAGAGC
>JAVFBX010219599.1:0-11444 GCA_034783855.1 Mopalia kennerleyi | reverse complement strand
CGTTTTTCGTTAAAGAACAAATAACGGAGAAACTGTTCGTCCAATACAAAATGTGTAAATGTACGATATACAGCCGGGATGAAAGACTATGCAAAAACACTAGTTGCGTAACTCTAGGCGATAAATTCAGTATATTATACAATATTTTACATTAGCTTGAAAACGGTGCTAGAATCTGCTCCGAAACGTTGCTCGTCAATAAAGCCAGAAGTTGTATATCCATAAAATATCTTGTTATGCTGTGCATGACAGTAACACTATAGTTTCATCTGCTGTCGCAACAGTTTCTTGTATTTTCCCACTGATAATCGTTAATGAACACCATAGTCTTGGAGGTCCCATGGCTTTGTAGATCGGTGTGTCTTTATTGGGTCCACTGTGGCTGTATTACAACTTTAGTGGGATAATTGGTATTCTAACATGATTAATTTGAAATTTTACACAAAACTTTACACTTGAGGAATATGTAAAATATACTTTGTATTTTATTCAAACATTTGAAATAGGCCTATTTGGAATAGTCGCTTTCAGAAACAAAGCGTAGGCTAGTCATAAAACAGTTTTAAATTTTCTTAAACTCACATGTCTCATGTCACCAAAAGAAAGAAATCCTGCACCGTATATAGGATCCGCTTCATCAGTATAACATAACAAGGCGATTTTTATGGATATACAACTTCTGGATTTATTGACGAGCAACGTTTCAGAGCAGATACTAGCACCGTTTTCAAGCTAATGACTATAATACATCACTGATTCTATATATACAAAGTGATGCACCACAGGTGTGAAAACAAGGGTAAATGGCTTAAGAGGCTTTATTTGTACAAAGTGGGGTAAAGAGTTTTTTAACAAATGCATATTATATAACACAGCTGGAATCATACCATCAAGAGATAAACATAAACAAAGCCCTTAAGAATTACACAGGTGCATAACAGGATTTAAATTTACATAAGACTGTGTGTGGATGGAGCGGCTAACAATGGATGGAGTAACTATGGATGGGGAATCAACGATTAACAGATTTGATAAGATCATCATATGCAGAGGGCATGTAAAATCCCAAATCACATGGTATATATAGAATCAGTCAAGTATTATAGTCATTAGCTTGAAAACGGTGCTAGTATCTACTCCGAAAACGTTGCTCGTCAATAAATCCAGAAGTTGTATATCCATAAAAATCGCCTTGTTATGTTACTATCCCTGCTTCTAAATGCCACTCAAAGAAGTCATATATATGTAATTAACCCAAAGGTCCCGGGCCCAAATCACGATGGAGGCAAGCACATTTTTATTTTTCCATTTATTAAAAATATAAATATATATTGTTATTGATTTGTTACTGTAATACGAATTTAATTTAAATACCTGTTGCTTCTATGATCCAAATCAAGACTTAAAGGGAAAGACAACTGTTTTCGACCGAAACTTATTAAAGACAAACATCTGTATTTCACTTGCATTCGAGTAAGCATAGCAGTTAATTAGTTAATTTAACAGACGGGACTTGCGTAATTGTTCTAAAACACGATCGGTTACCAGTGTGTCCGTTTGCTTTTGGATGCATTGGAAGGCATCGGTAACAACATCGCGTATACACAAGCCTACTCATCCAAGTGCAATTTTAATATGTCGTATACATATCAAAATAGCCCTTTGAGTAACACATACATTTAGCATGTTTTCGCCTGACATGCGGGTTGAAAAATCCGGTTTAGAGTACCACATGGATATGTACAAGTGATTGCTTGTTGTTGTTTAGCTTGGGGTCGGCATCTTCACTTTCGGCTTTATATGAAAGCATCCACCAGTGTAGGTCACTAATAGATGATATAACTACCGTGTTTTGGAACAATGACGTCAGTTCCGCTATTTAAATTAACTAATTAAATGTTATGCTAACTCGATTGCAAGTACAATACAGATTTTTGTCATCGAAAATATTCAATATAAATAATAAGTTTAGATCGAAAAACACAGTTGTCTTTCCCTTTTAGTGCAAGCTTGAAACACAATGTTCCCAGACGTAACATGAAAACACAACCCAATCTGCGTATGCCTGAACTGTATGTGAATCTCCTATTTTCTCTGAAACAGGCCATACTGTAGGATGGAAGGGACATTACTCTGTCTCGCTTCTGGATAAACTCAGTCAGGGTTACGCGACTCGCTGTCTCGAATTCTCTGAGCCTGTCCGTACGAAAATGATTCTGGGGGAGTACATGAAGACTTGTTACCATGGCCGTTTTTATGCCAAAGCTCAGAATCTGTCCAGATATCTCAAGGAGGAATACGATAGAGTGCTCACTGACTATGACGTAATCGTCATGCCAACAATTCCATACACGGCACAAAAGATTCCAAAACAGGACTCCACATTGTCAGGTGAGATGGTACTATTTAAATCTGGCCAAATAATTATTACCCTCATGTGCGCATGCACACGTACTAGGTCACGTGAGCAGAAATATTCTTTACCGCGAATACATTAAATTAGGTCACAGAGCGGTATTGATTTTAAAAAATGCCGTTTTAATCAGGTTCGGGTTCCCAACGCACTTCAATAGTAGAAAACGTTCTTTCCAGAAAAGGGGGATATTATAATTGGTTTGATTCACCCTAAGTATGTAATTCTAACTCTCCGCGAGTATCAAAGAGACAACTAAGACCGCTTTGTTTATCAGCTGTTCTGACCCCCTTCCACCACAGACTCGCTCCGCAAAAGCGTTCCAATAGTTGAAATGCATCACAAAGACTAAACCAGTCTAGACTTCAAATAAATAAATTCATTACCCGTGAACAAACTTCTGGTGTTGTGATATGTCCAATGAGGTAAGGATCCCAGCGTGCGATTGTTTATCTATAGAATAACTCCAATAATAAAACTATAAGACATGGCCGTCTCCACTTCAAATTTAGTTTCTTTAAATTTGATAAAACTTACAACACAAATGGGGAAGCGGTTGTCGCAAACATTTTCGCTGTTTTCCATCTCAGTTTAGGCGGACAGCGTTGTCATGGCAACACTCGATGCCATTTTTTGATACCTCGTCAAAACCAACGACTTTTAACTGTGTCAAAATGACAACAGAGGTCTTAAAACAACACTATGACCTTAGAGTCGGCCTCAAATCCCTAAATGGGAGACCAATCTGACTTGTGTTGCGATAGTAACTATTAAATGGTCAAATTTAGCTAGAATGGCAAATACATAAATGCAAACACGGCTGCAGTCGGTAGGCACCTGATCGACAGTGTTGAACCAGGTTGGTGCAGGACACCATCTATCCAAGCCAAGGATAACAATTTACACGTCCAAACTTACAACTTTTCGCCCTTGTCACAACTGGCTGTAAACATGGACAACTTTTCACTGGAATATTGTTCAAGCAATTGTTCAGACAAACAATCAGAAAGTCGTTTACCAATCATGTCTCTCGAAAATAAAGAAGAGTGTCTTCGCTGTCATTTAAGGTGTTTGCGATGGTGTCAGGATTATTTAATGAGACTGTAATGTAAATCTACATTTTGCCTACTAGTCATCCAGTGTTAGACCGTAGTTTATTTTGCTAATGAAATCTTCAATCTGATTGGGTGAGATAAAAAGACGTCACTCAAAAGTCGCTGTAATAGACATGGTTAACTAAAGTTTTTGCAATTGTGAGGGCAAGGTGCACATTGACGAGAGGCTTGATGTGACTATCTTCGTTTCTACCTTGCATCGGGAAGATGGCAGGACAGATAACTTAATGTTTTACAAGTAAAAACGACTAATGGATGTACATCAAGTTATAACATTCTAAAACACTTCTATCCGTTTATCCAGAAAGTTGACTATGCTTAATCTGACGATCTCAACGATGAGATACATCTGCCATTTATGTATTTAAATCATTATATCAATTTGATTCATATTTTAAACCGGAATGCCACTATCGATTGGATCACTTAGTCGTATGATATTTGAAAAGTTTTGTACAACAGTTTCTTTATCCTATAAGAAAATGTTCTGACATGGGCGGCCAATAGTACGGTTTTAAAACTTAACTTTGAATAGCAGGATTTAACATTATTTTGAAATTGTTGATAAATTAAATCTGCCCGGGGCCGTGGCGTACTGGTTAGCCAGTGCGCTTTCTAACGCCTACTTCGATGTACCCTTCACGGCATCGAGTACGTCTGTCGACCTTCAGTTATATGAGTGAGTCACAAGATGTGGCTTCGACAATCGCGGGGGTGGTTGTAACAAGGTTTCTTCCCGGTTTTCCACCATAATAGGGCAAGGAACAGTATGAAGTGGACAATCCGTCACCATATAAGTGAAATACCCTTGAGTACGACGTTAAACCCCAATCAAACAAACAAATAAATTAAATCTTGGAGTGCATAGCCTGTAAGATAATAGAGATGCAATTCGATTCAGCGACACACAGTTCTATTAATACTCTGTCGGAATGTGGAAAAACACTCGTATTAAGATTATGATTGTTATATTTCTGTTTCAGAACGTCTGTCAGCATCGTTATCACATTCGGTAAACACGGCCCCGTTTAATATCACTGGACATCCGTCACTCTCCGTCAATGCGGGTTTCTCACATGGGCTTCCGGTTGGCATGATGATCACGGGACGAATGTTTGACGATTCAACTGTTCTCCAAGTCGCTCACGCCTATGAAAACCTCCGGGATAATAGACCATAATGATTTGCTACTTTTTGTTAAATATTCGTTATATTCGAATGTTTTACATTTGGAAAGACTTTCCTTCTTTGCACTTCTTTGTAATTAAGTGCCCCAACTACTTTTAAATGGTTTTAGCATACAGTCTTGCCACTTCAAACGTACACGTTTTCCCAGATACTTCCATACCACTACACTGTTGTGCTAATTAGTTGACCTATATCTTACTAAAAGATTTACACAAACTTGGTGTTTATGATTGGCACTAACACAAATCCGATCAGATCTTTTCCTGTCTTGAACAAGGCAGAATCAATGTTAACCACCCCCAATACTCTCAAATGACATCAACACACATAAGGCAGCTAAAACCACACTTAACACTACAAACACATTTATTTAAATGTTTGTTCCTTGCCCTAGTATGGTAGAAAACCGAGAAGAAAACCTCGTAAAACCACCCCAGCGATTGCCGGAGCCACATCTTGTGACTCACTCATATAGCTGAGGGTCGACAGACGGACTCGATCCTGTGAACGGTAAATCGAAGTAGGCGCTAGAAAGCGCGCTCTCTAACCACTAAGCCACGGCCGCGGGCCCTATTTTAATGGGATACGGTTGAATTCCAATGGGCACAGATGTGTAGCACGTGTCCAAGAGGGAAAACGTATATGGCACGCCAAAGCGGAAAAAAAGTCACGAGTTTTAAATGTTACTCCAAGAATACCATTTTTGCTCATAGTAAAAAAAAATAATACATTTTTTAAAACATTGTACAAAAATATTAAATCTTTTCAAGAAAACTATTTCTATGTATTAAAAAAAAATACATTGTTAAGGTCCAATAATGTTTAATTTGGTCCAAGATTTGGAATTTATGTTTGTAACAAGACTGTGAATTTTACGGTCCAAGACTTTTTTCGATCTGAGATTTATAAACGGTCCCAAAAGTGTTATTACGGTCCAGAAACGGAATTTGTGTCCGCTTTCGCATGTCATAATAATAGCATTTCACGACAACATTTAACTTGAAAATTAAAATCTTTCTGATTCAAGCTTTCACATTGCCGAAAAGTAGATGAATTTTGTGTAGAATCTACCAGCTATTTTGGTTTCGCTGGTAAGGGATAATTTTATCTACAAGTAGCATAGCACAATACTTGCAGATTTGAATGAATGTAACATAACTTTTTTATTTCCAAATAGTAAACTTTCAGGGGAAAAATCTACATTGAAATACACTTCATAACAATGATCGATATGGTGTGTCGTGCGTCTTTTGATTATTGTGTCCTGTCATTGTGTGTTTCTTATAACTTGGCGTATTATTTGCATCTGATTCCCCTCAGTGGCATGAAAATATGTTGTGGTGTATTGTTGTGTAAATTTACAACCTTTGACTTATTTCACCATGCATAAAGATTATCCTGAAATGTGCCTGAGTGCTCATTTCGTCAGTGTTTGAAGCATTTGTTCATCCATAGGACCGACACGTCGCTATATGAGGGAGATATGAGTGGAATTCAGTTAATAGTAGAAAACCACCATATAAGAATCATTACTTGAATGGATTACGTTCCTAGCTTTCACAGAAATCTGGTTGTAATAAGGTTCAAGGTTAGTTTAATTTGTAGGTCCCGTACGTGTTAGTGTAGGTTTCACATAAAAACTCTTCAAAAACAAGTTGTTGTGAAATACTGTGTCTATTAACAGCCAAGGGTACTTGAGCTGTTAGCTGGATAACCCATTTATTCCATTGGCTATAGGTCTCGGTGACTTCCACCACTCTTCATTTATAATTTGACTGCCCAGTGTAGCTGAGAGACGGGACCAGGTCAACCAGCCAACCTGAAATCGTTGAAAGGTGATTATTTATAAACTATATAGAATAACGGGCGGAAGATAAGGAGCTTGGTTCTTTTGAGCGTATTTATTTCGTGTACAACAGGGATAAGGGGTCCGGTAACTGTTCCATAACGGTTAATTGGTAAAAAAAAAATGGATTGTTGTCAACGGCTCTATTGTTGGACTCTGTGTATCGGGTCATCTCGATATTGTGTATTTGCTCCGTCGTTACTGAGACTCAAGAAAGTACTTTGTTAAATATAACAAAGTAAGTAACAAAGAATTTCGTTCTATGTTTAGTGATGAAATACTTTGTTAAACGACACTTAACAAAGTCCACTTTGTTAATTCGATTTACCAAAGTATTATGCTAGATTAACATAATAATTTGTTGAGTCTAAGTAACAAAAGAGAGTGTTAAATCCAAATAGTACTTTGTAATACTTGACTTAACAAACTATAACACAAAACACTATTGAAACAGTTTAACAAAATGGACTTTGTTGAGTACCAGGTAACAAAGTACTTTGTTATATGTTAAGTGACAAAGTACATTTTTACTGGACACTTAACAAAACCCACTTTGTTAAATAGTTCAGTTCAACTTACATTGTTACTTAAGTGCTGTTACATTCTGTAACAAAGTACACTGCTAACCCACCAATTACTCTTTGTACTAGAGCTTGATTGGAATTTAATATCCTGCCTCAGGTAATTTCACTCATAAGATGACTGGAATAAACCACCCCACAACACCACTGCCACCAGACCAAGAATACACAGGATATTTGCCCAATACAGTGATGCCATAAGCAGATCAGATCAAACAAAACATGCTAACTAAATCAAGAATACACATGTTTCAAGTCGTAACATTGCAATATGCATTAATTGAAGAAATATTGCAACTGTCGCAGACTGACAGACAATAATCAATGACATTGATGCAAATATTACTTGTATATGAAGATTCGTTGGTTTGGAATTCAAAAGACAAAGCCAAACGAATATAAACAAGATTTTTAGTAAACCCAACATACGCCCTCTTGAAATTGATTTGGGTACCAGTCAAACTATGGTAACCATGGAATTTTTAATACAGTGTTAATGGATTTGGTAACGATTTGGAGGGATGCAGACTGCTTTTTAAAATCATGAATCCATAATAGCAAAAGGCACAACTACAGTTGATAGTTAATGTACCAACCAAGTTTCAGAAAGATTGGCTTTATAGTTTTCGAGTTCTGCTCGGAAACGGATTGGAGCCATCCGGATGAATGGACAGACAGACGGACTGATTTTTAAAATGATGAATCCATAACAGCAAAAAGTACAACTACAGTCAATGATTATTGTGCCTACCAAGTTTCATAAAGATTGGCTTTTTAGTTTTCGCGTTCTGCTCCGGAAATGGATTGGAGCCATCCGGATGAACGGACAGACAGACGGACTGATTTTTAAAATGATGAATCCTTAATAGCAAAAGGCACAACCAAAGTTAATGGTTACTGTGCCTACCAAGTTTCATAATGATTAGATTTATAGTTTTCGCGTATGTGGAAACACATACCAGTGTTGGTGTTAGATTGGCCATATGGGCCTACGAATCAATATCAAGCTGAACGATTCAGTGGCTGTGCGAATCAGAACACCGGGATAATCCTGATTTAGTTCTGCCGTGAACCTCTCCAGAAGAAAACACAAAGACAGCTCCCTTTTTAATGGTGTTAATGTGTAACTTGATGCTTACAGTGGATTTTGAATTTGAATCGTTTCATCGAATTGTTGACCACATAGTTATCAACTCGTTATTGAATCCATTGTGCGTGTTTGAGACATTATTCTTAAGCAACAGTAACAGTATTGATGTTGATGATCAGTTTCAACGTGTTGATTACGCAAAGGTTATTCTGAACTGCCGAAGTGTACACGCGTCACAGCCCGGGCCGAGGTTATAAAATGCCTTTGGAATGTTCAAGATGATATTTCGGGCTCAGTTGAGTCCACTCCGAAGTCCGAGTTCGAAAATCGAGGTTATAAAAAAAATTGAGAACGCTTTATGTGCTCAGCTGAGCACGAATCCTGAACAAACTCCGGACCATGCTAAAACCGTACTCAACGGGACTGCAACGTTGTTTTAATAATTAAACGGCTGCAAATAACATATCTTTTCGGTTTGATTTTGAAAATTAGACGTTTATAATGGTCAATGCATTTTATCAGTGACAAACAAAATCGCCTCGAAGCAGTTGACAAAATCAGCGTAGTGGATTTTTACCTTTATTGACAGAATAGCTCCACATTGTGTTCAAGAGCACGATCTCAAGAGTTTGAGCACGGGCACGGACTTGAGTATGCTCAAGCTTTATAATCTCTTCCCCTGGTCGGTCCAGCCCTCTTGTGCAATGTATACACAGTGCCGTCTTGATCCCACATGACAGCTCCATGTGCAGCTAATGTCCAGACGGGTTCACTGTGTTACACTGTAATCTAGGTACAAACCGGTCTCTCTTCTACAAGAAGCAGCCCTGGGCAGTTAACCTCTACTACATAATGATGGGAAGCGCATATATCATTGCACGATCTCTATCCAAGCAGCATGAGGTCTTGAGAGACAGAGTTGTGATGGAGCATAGAATTCTACCTTCAAGCAAAACACTAAACATAACACAACAATCCCAAAACTAGAACCAAATATGTCGAGCTCAGTGTTTCGTTATTCTAACTTTCCTCATGTACACGGATGTTGCAGCCAATGTTAGTGGGGATGTATTTTAAGGTTAGTATACATGTTGATAAACAAAAGCGAACAGGAGTCGGTCAGCATCCTCCACGTAAAATTAATTAAGATTTTCGACACGAGTGTCGACCCGTGGCTAGCCGCTAAACACTTTTAAACGCCTGATGCACTAGAACATTGTCCCTCTATCAGAGATAAAACCTTTCAGGTACTAAGACAATCTTAGGAAATTTCTGATTAAATACATTGCTTCTAATGGCATTCTGAGCATTAGATAACTCATAAGTAACCATACAACATTATCTCTATCGGTTGCAGAGTTGTGGACTGCTATGCAACTATTACTTTATCCTTTTGAAAACAAAAGATCGCTCCAAAAAATTTTAAAGAAACAAAGCGCACAATTCAATTCTATTTTATTTGACACTACATCCCATACGGGTAACAGAGTAACATTTAAGTAGTTAATATACATATTGGTATACGTGGGGAAGAGAACAATAGGAGTTACCTATGAAAGATAGATCTAAAACACGTATATACCGGAGATTATGGGAGTATATACATTTTACGTACATAAACCAAATTTGAGCATACAATTAAATAGAGGTATGTATTTTGGGTGACACTTTCGTTACACAATGTGCAGTTATCACAACCAGACCTATCTGAATGGCCAAAAGCAGACGGAGATCGACGGTTGCTGATCTTAGCTTTGGTGGAAGGTTTATACTGAGACTTTCATAGCAAAAAGTGTATTTGTAGTATTCATACCAATACCATTCACTAGAGACAGAGCCGTACATAGCGGCAGCCCGTTCTGTGTATTTTCCTAATTTAGCCGTAAGCTTACCCAATGTTTTAGGAACTCAATGTTGGACATATCCTGGTTAACCGTATAATATGATGGTTCACATTTCTGGAGTCCCGTACAAATAACCATGGACTTTGAACCCACATTCAACAGCGACAGTGAAGTTAACGCATCCAAAAATTTGGCAACACCTGCATCCGTACACAACTGTTTTTTGTCAATATGGCAACATTTACATTCGTCCTGTCGACAATGTGTGAGCCTTATTACCCAATGAATTGATAGTGCTTACAATATGGGTATTCGGTGATTTCTCGTTTCATCACAACCGCTTTCATGAATCAACAAAAGTAATAAAACCTGAATTTAGTATTCACACTAAATCAATTTATTTCAGGAGCTTAGTACTTTCTAGTTTCCTGACGCGATAACCTTCGGGAACTGGCAAATCCAACAAACTGTATCCACTGTTTCTCACTTTCCAACAGGCCGTGTTTTCGCCTTCTTCGATGTTATTTCTCGCTCCTAAGCCCACGTCCAAATGCACCGTTCCGTTTGGCTTGTTGATACCAAGGGTTGCCCAAAGTCGCCCATCTACATTATATAATTTTTGTTCAGTAATCTTTTTGTGCTGAAATTCACCTGCAATATACAATAAAGAATTCAGTCCACATCCTCCTTGTAAGTTTATTGCTATTAAAAGTGAGAAAATGAGGAAAACTTGTCGCCAAAAAGTTTAACGGTACAACATGTTTTGCTTTCCCAATTTAACTAAGTTACTTTAGAAAAATGCAATAAAAAACAAGATGGGATCAGAGTTGTGGCAACAATGAGGAATACAGCCATATCTACTATTCCACAATAGACATTTGACCTAGAGTAAACTCAATATATCATCGGCCCAGATGTTTGGATAAAATATAAGAACTAACAACATTTGCAGTTCCGAGTTTTTTTATTATATTTTAACTTCCACACCAAAGTCAAACTTGAATGGACGAAACACAGAAATACATCTGGAACTGTTTTGATAATGCCTTTGCCTTACTTAGAGGTGCAACGGTCCCAAAGATACAGAAAAAGTCCATATTATGTTTGGGGTTTTTTTTAGATAAAAATGCGTAGATACTAAATGTATTCTGCCAAAAAAGAAACGCATAGGTGAAATGTCACAAGAAAGTGTTGAGTTTTTTTCAAAATGTCGTTTCTTGTGTACAATGGCCATGGATGATTGTGTTCCTCAATGCTTCTGGAATGGGACAACATGGCCAACTACACTGAAAAAAAAAAATTAACACACGTTGTGGCGCGTTTCTGTGGAAATTCGTGTTAAGCGACATGAAATATTCAGATTTTGA
>JAVFBX010219588.1:0-11445 GCA_034783855.1 Mopalia kennerleyi | reverse complement strand
AGAAACACGTAGGCTAATCAAAAAGGCGTTTACACATCAAACAAACAAGCTTGGCGCCACTGCCAATTGACATGTCTATGATGACGCCAGGACTCGTTAATGGTACTAATATCGTGCATGTATAGTACAAAAATAGCCTACTTGTTGTCCTGTGTTTAGACCGTCTCTTTCTTATTCTAAGGAAGACCCCATCTGATTGGGTAGAGTAAATAGAGGTCATCCGAAAGTAGCCGTGGTCAACTCTAGTTAACTCAGGTTTTATCGCCTTTGAAGGCAAGGTAAGAAAGAAAGAAAGAGAGGCTTAATGCGACGATCTTCTTTTCCGCCTTGCCTCGGGAAAATGAGGAAAAGCTGATATCCTACTTTTGTCAGATCTTCATTGACAAATACACACTTCATATCAATGATAGATTTCAATTCAGACATGGTGAAGATCACATCCGATCGCTTATTATATGTAGCCAATTTAATAATAATTTCAATGAGTTTTGTCTTTGCTCGTGACATGGGACCGGGCTACCTCCGAAATGGATAAATCAACATTTAAATGTAATGCTAGTCTCAGAAGAGGCTGGTCAAGCAGTTTCAAACCAGTGATTCGTAGACTTTCTCGCCGAGAATATTGCTCTGCCTTGTCATAGAGTTCAGTGTTTTTCTAGCTTAACATCAACCAACAAGTCGAGCGTTTTTACCTGATCAATTTTCAACTCGGCAACGTCTTCTGCTAGAGCTTCTATTTTGTTTTCATGATTACCTATTACGATGTCCTTTAGACTCTTTTTTCGTTGATTATCTTTGTAACGTTTTCAAAATCTGAAGAAACTTTTGTCATCTTTGCTTCACTCAGCTTGATCATTTCTTAGATAGTCTTCACAGCGGACTGCACAATTTCTGTCTAGGCTGCGTCCAGATTTTGTTTAAAATGCGTTGATATTCATTGGTCCAAATTTGCAGTATTGTGGGCAGATACTGATAAATCCTGGGTAATTATGCCAGACAAAGAGAACACGTGTTTATACCATGTTTAGTTTGTTGCTTGTCGCTTACCGACACTCACAGGTTGGACTGAATTGCATCTCAGCTGGCTTGTTGATATTGTTCAGTTGAAGGCTCCATAACTTGGTTGTTTTGTATGGTAGATCGCATCATCCGAACACATCATATCTCTCTCTCTCTCTATATAGATATATATATATAGACTCCTGTAGAAAGACCATGAGACATATTGCTGATGATTAATTGTATTCTGACCTAGCCTCATATGCTATTGGCAGCATATACCCAAAATCATGGGAACCCCAACTTATCAACGACGCTCTATCGCACAACAGTCACGTGTATTTAGGCACAAAACCTGCTCTTGGTCATGATTATAAGTTGATTTTGAGCACTGCTTTCCGGGGGGAAAACCCGAGATAAGACAAGATTATGTGTCCTTAGTCGACTCGATAACAAGATAGAGGTTTTTCAATGTGTTAAGGTTAATACACCCATGTCTTAACCATGGCTCGTGAAGATAGATCAATCGAGGTGTTGTTGTTGTTACACGGACACAAGTCAGATCTGCGTGACAGTACCAATTTCAGAAAGTGAAAACACTCTTTACCGTATAAATTACAAATTTCTCTGATGAATGTTGATATCCTTAAGGCAATAATTATTCAGCAGCGACATCGATCGAGGCTGGATGGTCAACCATGAGTAGAAAATTTGCCACCTATAGAGATAACAACGAAATTCTTCTGCTCCGAACTAGTCGCCTTCTTGTTTACCTCATCAACGTATCATCTTCAAGCAGTTCCTTATGATTTTGGCATGATTCTTACCTGGTTTGCATAGTATCTCGAAGTTGTATTCTTGTAAAAGTTAATTACATCACAATAAACGACCACTCATTGTCATTGGCCATTCCGGAGCTGAGTGATTGGTTAATACTGTGAATTTCTTACGGTAGTAGTGAGATATAAGAAGTCTATCAAACAGAAGTATGAAACCAGTTAACGGCATTGCGACTTTCAGAGGACTTTCAGAGGACATTCATAGGGCCATATGACTCATTGCGCAAGAAATGGGATATTTCGTTCGTTTCGCGCAGTTTAAATGTCAGAATCTACTGACGCCTTATGGTTAATATATCATCTTTGCCAAGCGGTATAAATAGAAAAATAGCAATCGCGCACACAAGAAACATTTCAGTTTATTGAGTCCTTTTCGTGCAAGATGAACCCCTTTAGTTATTGTGCTTTTCAGCAATCAGCGCTGGTTGTTGAGTCCGTTAAGACTGGGTAATGGCTGGTTTCATACTTCTGCTTGACAGACTTCTGGTTGTATTAAATGCCATATACCAATGTTGTAGTTTCTATTAACTCTGTGGCAAAATATTTATTTTCTCTAACTATAAAAGTGAACGACGAGCACATGTCATGACATGTCTCTTTCCGTCATACTCTTGAGACAGAGTATGAAGAACAAATACTCAATTAAGTTTTGATAAATAGATTAGTATTAAAGTTCACAGTTTCTGTTACATGGACTTTATTCTGAGATAAAAGATTATCATGATAATTATTATTCTAGTCTACAGCCTGTTGAATTTGAATATATATCACAATTATTATACTATACGAGTAAGAAAAACAGCTCTCATATCATATCATTCTTTAACATCTTATGTATACTTTCTTTGATCGCTTCTTGATCCAATGGTCCTGTACAATATGGTCCCTGTTATACCGGTATCTTATGAGTAATTACTCTTTGACTCTATCTCCTGTTCTGATATTGGCAAATGCTTACCTGTGTTATTTTAGTAAAGTTCTTAATTGTATTTACTGTTTCTCAGGAATATTAATACATGTATATTCTTACTTTATAGAAGGTTCATTAAAATACTATATATTCACTTTTGTTAAATTATTTTGTTCATTTGTACAATGTCCTCACTCTGAGAACGCTTCAAATTTATTAGAAGAGAAATAACCGAGGACCTGCTTAGTTTGAATATACGTGTCTCTTAATGTATCTGCTGGATTCATATAGTGTAGGTCTACTGTGTTGACTGTAAGCCTGAGTTTGCTTTACCTACAAATTCAGCCCCTATAATATTATGACTGGTATACATAAGTTTTCAGAGGTAGGCAAGTCTGGTAAAAAGGAGATTGTCCTGTAACATTTCACACAATTTAACGCGGGTCCTGTTAAATGTCCTGCTTTAGAAAATTGTTTTAAACATTTCAAACGTCCCAAAAGTACCTGTTATGTCGTCCTATAAATTTCAAACCAAGTTGTTGTTGGTGAATTTAGAGTAAGTTAAGCTAAAACAGTTACTTATAATCATCACTAAAATTTACTTGATTTTGTAAACTGGCTCGCATCGACCCTTCTGCTTAAAAACGCAATTGATCATATTCTGCTACACTCTTATTAACACTTGAAAATCGATTCCATAAAGAATGCCTTGTGTTAAGCCAGATAAAATGTTGAGATAATGCCAAACAACTTTCTTACCTATTTCCATTTGAAGGTTAACCATACCTATTACTTCAATAGCCAACCCGTTGGCAGACACAAAATAGGTTAGATATATTTTCATTAATTTCGGGTGCCCGTAGAAATGATTTTGATTAATCATATTTAAGTTTGCTCCAGTATCATCTAATATTTTAACTCATCTACCTAACATCATTAGATAAATTGGGCTAGCAACGGAATTCGATACAGAGCATTTGATAAAAACCGTCGCCCGCTTGGACATAAACCAGGACCATTTTGAATGTAGTGATATTGGCTTAAATGGCGTAAATTGCCCTGACGTAGAGAGGCAAATTGCAGGTATATAAATACACCGGGATTAGGTTATGATGTCATTCAGCTGTAGATCAATGCAATTCCTTTTGAACACATTTAAACTAGTCGTAACTGTGGCTAAAAGTGACTTTCTGGTAAAAGAGTAATGGCGCCTGTTTATCCCAAAGTTCCCAATCTGAGTTGTAAAGCAAGACGGTGCTTGATTGTTACAGAATGCGTGCAGAGTTAACTTGATGTGACGTTATGTAGTTGTAGCTGGTTGATTTATCTTTGTGTAGTGCAGAAGCATGGAGTGGCGGATTTAGAGGGGAGCCAGGTATCCAGTGTAACCGCAAGAACATTGCTTAATGGCGCTAGTCGTGTAAATTATTTTGGTTTTATTCGAACACTAGGTAATTTATGTTGAACAGCCGAGAAGTTTGCCCCAATCTTCCGAAAGGTTTGTGATTCTAAACTATATTTGTCCATCTTTGACCCGTATCTTGTGGTCTTTTGAAAAAATGTGTAGGGGAGTTTGACTTGATTTGGTTTATAGCTCATGTTTCTACTTCAGTTTGATTGCAGTAAGCTTGCTAACCCAATCGGACTTTATTGATATCTTGTTGAAAATTTCAGGTCTAAATTTCGAACATAACATGATCACGTGAAGGTCCGGAATAAGGTTCTAGTTTCTGAGCTCGGCAACATGATTGTTTGTTGGTTTGACTGAGTTTTAACGTCGATTTAACGACCTACTTAAGGTTATTTCACTTATATAATTGTTGCAAGAAACCACCCTCAACGTAATTTGCAACGATATGATAGGACAATCATGACACAATACAGAGGCATCACTAAATAGATCGGCTTCCTGTTGCACCTTTGCCCTTAGAACTCTAGCGCAACATGAAGCTCCCTCCCAACTTTCTGATCGGCAGCATTAAAGGTCTTCCCAAATGGTTGATACCTAGAAAACTTAAAAAAATAATTCAATGTCCACTGGACGATTTCCAATTTGTTTCATTAAAAAAATCGGCGAACTTCTGGAGAAACTGGGATTCAAACATGTAAGATTTATTATCTCATACAGCTCAGCGAGAGCAAGTGACGTCATCAGGAGAAAAGAACACATGAATAGTATCCATAGAAACATCGCCGCAGTTTTATTATTCTCTAACGAATCGTGTATCTCCGGTACGGACTCGGCATTATCCGACTGGGATTGTTTGGACGGAAATTTCCCCTGCTTACGTCACAGTTTGAATAACTTGTTTGCAAAGTTGCAAGTTTGTAAGTGACTAAAAAAAAATCTATGAATCGGAAAAATACGGGATATTTTTTTAAAATTAGTTGGCAATATTATCTTTGGAATTGAGTCACTTTAAATCTAATTTAAAACCCATTTGGGAAGACCTTTAATGATAAACATCTACAAATTCAATGCATCGGATTCATCAGATGCTCTATTATAATTCATGTACACACATTTGCAGTATATGCTGTAATATTTGTGATATGTATAAATACAAATTCTTTCTCTGACATTTGACTTCTTTGAAATTCATAAGTAAAGATTTTGAGGCCATAACTTTTGATAACCAGTAAAGTATATTGACATCATCCCAAAATGAATAGTTCCCACTAACTAATTATAGCCACTGTTATGCAGTTGAAATTAGGCTGAGTTAAGTGTTACAGGACAGGTGAACCCCAGAGGTTTCCTCACTCACTGAATATCATGACGACCAGCATTGGTCGCAAGTATCAGCTGCATTTATTAGTTTGCTTGGGGTGTCAGATTGAGACTGACAGTTAAATAACCTCCAGAAGAAGTTTTTAACATAAACATTTTTTATTCTTTCTGATCTTATAATATTGAGAAAATAAGATCTTAAATATGGGGTCCATTTCGGACCCTACATGTTTTTAAGTGATGTAAAGTCAGCATTTACATCAAATAAAAATATAACACCTGGGCATCAAGCTACTTAAGTATTTCTTAAAATTAACAGAAACTTGGCAAATTGTCCAGCATCATATTTATTTTTAGGTACCAAAAAACCATTTTGCTGAACTTTGTATGATCTCAAATGAAAGATTATAAGTGAAGTTTATAAAATTTGAACTGAATTATTTCACATTTTGCTTTATTTTTTTTAATCGAAGGCTTAAATTTGGCTAAATATTGCTTAACTTTAAGAAATACTTGAGTAGCTTTATGAATACAGGCCCTGGAGTCCTTCTGGGGTAACATTAAATTAATTTACTGCTTACATATGTCTATTTAATGACTAATGGGGTATTTTTCTCAATTACAAGTAAATTAAATAGAACACGTGAAATCAGTTAAATGCATGTATGTCCTCAAATGGCCCACCATGCATTGTCATATTTTAAAACACATTTTGGGGTTTTAAAACATCAAAATCTGAGAAAATATTTCTGAAATACTCTGGTAAAAGTTTAAGTTCTCACAAGCTTTAGGTTCAATTCAACTGTGTGCTTCAGTAACTGTTTCACATAACTTGCATGTACATGTATGACAATCAGAATTAATTTGGATCGTAATCCAGAATAATATCCGAGAATTGTCATTGGGTGACATTTAAACAAATTAAAACTTTTACAATTTAGGAGTTAAAGGTCAAATGTCAGTTTGTTATATCTAAAAGTTCTACTTTAATAATGGTTCATACAAATTAGTCATTGCACAACAAATTAGGATAATTTGTTCTGCTAAATGTACTTCATTCAGTGGCAATACAGACTGTAAGATTCTAAAGTTCTTAATTTGTTCCATCTTCATCTCAACAACAATCCTTGGTGCGGCAATTTGCTGGGTTTTAAAGAACTCTTCTTCACTCATTTGACTTGAAGCCGATACAAATGGCGGTGTATTCAAACCTATCTCAGCATTAAGGAGATCTCCTACTGTAAAGCCCTTGTCTGCAAGAATGACATCTCCACTCTCCAATTTAGGCAGAAATAAATTACCGTCTTTCTGAACAATGTGTCGATCTGATGTATGCCCTCCCCAAACTCGTGAAACAAATGTGACCAGTCCATTGGGCGCAACTCCAATAAGAACTTTGTAGGTGTTGTGGTGTTTGTATTCACTCCAAGTCAAAAACTGTGCTTCAAGGTTACCTGGTTTTTCAAAAAAAATTCTGTAGCATCAACTACGATCCGAACTTGTGGCATTTCTGCAAAACTTTTCGGTAGGTTACTTAAAATTTGTTCTTTTGTCGGCCACGGAATTAGACCATGCATATGATCATACATAAAATTAATCCATGTGTTGACAATTCTTGACACTGTCATAACAGATACACCAAATAAATCAGCTAAAACTTCCTGTAAAAACCCAAGCCTCAGTTTGATACAAACCAGAAAAAACTCATCAATTACTCTGAGTGTTCTTTTTTTGCCAGGTTTTTCCACATTTAAGTCCGAATATTTTCTGTTTTCTGCAAATTTTTGAGTTCTTTTTTTACCCTCCCAGTATGTCAGCTTTTCGGCACCATGTTTGCAAAATGTTGTAAAAAATAATTGGAAAGTGGCATAGTTAGGGTATCCAGTATAGTACCTTGTTTTTCCATCATCATCTTGAATGATTTCTGGTTTAAGAAGGGGAACAAAAGTTTGAGACTCTGTTGATTTGAAGTCTTTTACAAGATTCTTGTCTGTTTTATCAAAAACACTACACCCTGTTTGGGTATTTGCATCAACTACATGTACATCAATCTTATCTACCTGGGTGCTAGAATCCCTCTGTAAACAATTGTCAGGTACGACGACCGGTTGTGACAAATCCTGTTCAGAGCTACTGCACAGTTCTACATTATAAGTAGACCTACTTGGCTCAGTATTGCGGAAAATAGATCTACGAGGTAAAGCATCTGGACGCTTGGTTGCCAAATTCAGCCTTGTTGGAATAGATACCCCTGTGCAAATATTATTATCAAAATGTAAATTACACAGCCTTGAGTTGGGGCCTGTTGGTGCATTTGGTCGCACCAGTTTGATTCTCTGCAACCAAATATGTCGCCTCTTTTGCTGTTCAGAACTGGACGCTGAAGGAATACAATGTAGCTTGACAACTGTGCCATCTTTCAAAATTTTTCCTCCATAATTTGAACACAGAAGGCAATATCGCTTGCCTCCTTTGACAACAGACAATTCTGTAATAGAATATAAAAGAGAAAAGGGTTGAATGCATTGTAAACTACATTTTACATCACTACTAGTAGCTGCTTTAAACATATATACTCCAATACCGTATTCTCGAACAGATAGTGGAAAAGCAGTTTAAAGCACACCCGTAAAAAAATTGCCCACGTTCCTAGAAAAATTGTTGTTTGAATGTCGATATTATAGAATAATCTGGCAAACTGATTGAACATTTGAATCTAAGTTGTCTCTGGCACTTTTCTTTCAAAAAATAACGCAAGAAATGTGAAAACCAGCAGCTGTTCCGCGATATCAGACGTTCGAGAATAGGGTACCGGTACTACTAGGCTTGTTTACAAAGATCGTACGTAGAAACGTAGCATAGCGTATAATTAAACATCCGTTTTAAGATGGTATTAGTATTGCAGCCGGTATTTAGCTATATTGTTACATTTGCCGACTAATTTAAAAACCGGTAGTTCTTATAAATACAAAAACTTTAGATGCCCAACAGTACCTTTCTGCATTCCCGCTCAGTGTATGGAAGAGGCCGGAACTACTGTTCGCGCGTCAACAGAAAACGCCATCTAGAGGGTGAAGTCTGTGGCGCGAGTAAGGGGACGTAATCCGGTAGTTTCCCATTTGTCCGCGCCGCCATAAGTGACCAAAAGGCTCTTCAGAAAAAAGGCGCGAAATGTGTGGTTGCTTTGATGTGGTATCCGGGGTCAATGGGTCATGTGCACTGAGCAATATGTTGAGTTTGTTTGTTTGTTTGATTGGTGTTTAACTCACCCAGACATGCGCAGCAAAGTTGTTAACTGATTGGTCAAGCGACACAAACACCTTCTGTCATGTTATAGCTTCAAAGCCATGTGCAACACTAAACCAGTCAGACCAGTGTCAAGACCAGTGGTCAGTTTTAGAAAAGGCTAGTCCAGATAGGTGACCCAGTTTTATTCAGAACTGTGCAAACTACACACATGTAATGTTTATAGGTTTGTAACAGTAGTGACATCACGAGATTACAACAATGCAATATCATGACACCTCCAGCCACCATTGTTTAAATGTGTTTTTACGTTGTAATGGACCAGTTAACTGTCGATAATGAATAAGAATTGTAAAACAAATCACAAAAATGTTGTGCTCGAGAGACAGTGGTAGAAATTCCGTGTTAGACACGGATGGAGGTATGATAGCGATAAATGAAAAACTTGACTCTGTGTTTCTTTAAAAAAAAAAGAAGAAAAAAAGGATGCCCGTACGAGACTTACGCCAAGTTTAAGTCAAATGACTGTGAAATCTGACTCCATTCTGACCCCGGTCTGAAGATATATTTTACACTAAAAAGTATGAAAGCTCATAACAACAACAATATCGTCAAAATTTCAGGTCTAAATTAAAAGGAACAAACCCCTTAAACCTATTTGGCAAAAGGAGCCGATGCGCCGTATGTGAAAATGTTTTTCATTTGACTAAAGATTGCCCAAGTAGAAATAAAGATCCTTCAGAATCAGTAATTTTAACTGAATCCAGAACTAGCTAAGATGATATAGATCAAGTAACATTACAAATGACAAATTAAATGATTATTGTGTTTTTGTAGCTGAGGCTAAGCCATCTGCACTGATTGACACTGCATGCACACAAACAGTGTGTGGGACAAGGTGGTTGAATCAGTATCTAGAAGATATTGAAAACACGGGTATTATCAATACCTGACTTAGCAACAAACGTTTTAAATTTGGAGACGGGGAAATTGTGAAATCCATGAAACAGGTTACACTTCCTGCTGTCATTGGTGACACGAAGTGTAATATGCGAATCGAGGTTGTGTCTGCTGGCATTGCATTACTCTTCAGTAAAACATCCTCGAAAAAAGCAGGGATAGTTATCGGTTTAGAAATGACTCACAAGCCGGTTGAACTAGAATGCAGCGGCCATTAATATGTTACATCATTCCAGCTGCGTAATGGTTCCCCTAAGCATATCCTATTTTTAAATCAACCTGAAAATGAACAAAGAAAGTTATTAATAAAGTTACATAAGTTACATAAGAAGGGAGATTTATTAGTTTAATTAAAACAGCAGGAAAAGATAAATGCAAAGATTTCGCCCAAGGATATATACTTGTTGATTCATGTGAAACATGTGCTAAGTAAACAAAAATCCAGCCCTAAGCCAACAGTGGCCTTACCAACGGCTACAGAATATAACAAGACAGTGATCTGCTTGAATTGGAGCATGGGGTGTGGTATTTACATATAGTTGATATTACCACAAGGTTCAGGGCCGCTTATTTTGTTAGAACAAAACAATCATCTGAAATAGTTTCAAAGTTTATTCAGCACTGGATCAGTATCCATGGTGCTCCGCGTAAAGTTCAATAATTTTGAATTTCAGGACATGGCTGGAAACTTTAATATCGAAATAAAAACTACAGCACATGTTTCACCATGGAGCCCTGGACTGCTTGAGCGACATACCCAGACTTTAACGCAGACACAAAATTGAACATTTCGCAATTTGTGGGTGTGCTAGTGTCGATTATTGTTAGAATACACTGCCTTCATATAAGTGAAATACCCTTAGGTATGGCGTAAAACATCAATCAATCCATCGATCGATCGACCAACCCACGCACCCGACTGACCGACCGACCGACCGATCGGTGAAGGCGTTCAACCAGGGTCTTGTCTTTTCGGTGCTTGGTCTGGCGGAAAAATTGAAACAACCGTTTGCCTTTTATATCAGTGAAAATGCTGTGTCTGCCATGGGATTAAGCTGGAGTTGTTCTGGAGAATTTATGTAGAATAGTGTTACTGCCAGTAGTAACAGTCTGTGATTAGGGATTTAGCAACCAGCCATTGTATTAGTATAGATTAACGAAGGTATCTACACAACATCCAGTTTTTTTAGGAAATGTCTTCAAAGGTTCATTACTGTTAAATCTTAGCAAAAGTATACATGGTGAATATAATTCTGATGGCAGTAGATCAATTAATTCTTTCAGTTTGGACATATTTGGAGTAAAATAACAACAATACCAAAAAATAATGTACAAAAGCTTCACCAAAATCTAAAATATGTGAAGAATATGTTTAGAGTTAGTTCCAGTAAGATAAAGAAGTGAGAATTTCTTAACCACAGGAATATTGTTATTTAGTGATAAAAGTTCTGTATCAACAAATACAGACATTTCTATCAGCTAAATGTAGATATTATTGACACTTCCGGGGGCGAAAGTTGTACTGTCTGTTTGATGTGCCGCACATGAAAAATATTTGGAACACATTTAAGACAATGCTACAATCTTTGCTGATGGAAAGGTACATTTCGCATACTTGTTTTGTGCACAGTTTGGATTGAATGTGATTCATTTGAATTTCAGTAATCGTTTTTTGTTTGACTGCACTCTAAGAAAAAATGGTTCTAGATAGAACCTATAAAGGTTCTTCAGAGTGGATCATATAGCGAACCTTTATAAGT
>JAVFBX010219566.1:0-11446 GCA_034783855.1 Mopalia kennerleyi | reverse complement strand
CTCATCAATACTTTTGGTGTATGGTAAAACCACAAAGTTCATAACTTTGTCTAACAGGGTAAAATACAGAAACTCGCTGATTAAGCCAAAATTATGTCATCTCACGGTCAGGGGGCCTTTAAGGCTCCAAACTACACAAAAAGTAAAATCTTTTCAAACAGAATCATTAAAGTTAAAAACGTCTGGCGATATAACTCAATCTTTCATTTTATAGCTCCTTAAAATGGCTTAAATTATACCTGCACTCATCAATTTTCGCCTGCATAGGCCTATATCTAAAGGCTTTCTCTGACAACCAGCTATTTCGAAGTTCTCCCGCCATCTCGTTACCTAATTCCCATGTACCTTTGTTCGTTCACAACCATCTGGCATAAGAAAGTCCCACGGTCAGAATCTGTGCCACAGACAAAGGACCATGGGAATCGGGTACACACATAATCTCATACTACAGCGGTCACGGCTGTAAGACAGTTGCCACGTGCTTTTGTTTATCATCCCTGGTCTGACATGCGCACTCCACATTCCTTCTGCCGATGCAGCGCAATAACAGATGACATCAACAATATTGATGTCATGTTTTAATCCCTAGGATACATACACAGCAGGATATTAACGTGCTGACACGGTGTTATTTTTGTCACCGCCGAAATGGGTCACCTGTCATTAGAGTGCTAGCAGCGAAAGAGGGTTTAAAAATAGCGAGCCCCCATTCTGTCATGTCAGCTTGTTTTAGATAAAGACAATTGAGGTGATCCACGAGTTATCTACCCTCGACTATTCAGTTCATATGTTTACTTATCTGTCAGATTTGAAGTTACACGTATATAGGGCTCTTCATCAATATATTTAAACTTTTACTCTATAAACACATTTTAAAGAGTAAATGTATAACTTTCCAACAACTATATTGTATTCCAGTAGTATTACTGTTGGGAAAATGAAATTGTCAGATGTCATTGTTTATTTTATAATATTTACGCTTATTCACTGCTTTTCTGAATTCACATTTTAAAAATATTTTTAATTAAGCAAATGTTACAACAAAATACACTTAATTTTGTCATTTGGCATTGGGCCCCGGAATGCGATAGCTTATTGAGCTGAAGGTGCGTGGTATGGAGGGAGCTTCCTGTTGCCCTGGTGCTCTCAGATTTATGGAGCAAGACAAAGCCGATATATTGCAGCAGTAATTAATGCAATAAATTTATAGTTTGATAAATGTGAAATGCTTGTTGATAATGACAGCATTTAGCCATTATCATGTTTTTTGTCCATTTCATATTTGATGGGGGCTCGCGGCCTTGGTGCAGTGGTTAGCGAGCGCGCTTTCTAGTGCCTACTTCGATTTACCGTTCACAGGATCCAGTCCGCCCGTCAACCCTCAGGTAAATGAGTGAGTCACAAGATGTGGCTCCGGCAATCCCGGGGGTGGTTTTTACGAGGTTTCCTCTCGGTTTTCCACCATACTATGGCGAGGAATAGTGTGACGTGGACAATCCGTCTTCATATAAGTGAAATACCCTTGAGTACGATGTTAAACCCCAATCAAACAAACACATTTTGTGGGCAATATGACGTAGTATATTATCATCATATTAGTGAAATACCACACCTAGTACCATGTAGTCCCTCAAATACATTAAGGTGCACTACTGGCTGTATTATAATTTATTCTAGGCAAAACATCACGTGACTTTAAAGATAACACATTGACTGACTGTCTGTATATAACAAGTAACGTGAGATAGTATGAGAAAAGCCAATTGTGCACCTAACACCTCAAATAATACATTGAGTACGACATTAAACCCCAATCAAACAAACAAACAAATAAATAAAAATAAATAATACATTTTGTCTGAGATTTTATCACCCATTATTTATACCAGTGATACATTTTCAGATCAATCTTTACAACTCACTTTGTGATACTTCTACATCAAAGGAATTTATCACCTACATCTTGCTGAACCAACATTGAAGTTTATTTCCATTGTAGGCTGCCATAGTGCGTATTATGAAGATGAGAAAAGTTCTGAAACACCAGCAGTTACTGGCTGAAGTGTTGAATCAACTATCCGCTCGATTTAAGCCCCGAGTACCTGTGATAAAGGTGAGAACTCTAGCCTTTCTTTACATTGAGTTATCTCTCCTCATTTGGGAGATTAGATCAATGTTATCTACCCTTGTTGCTTGCTTATCTAGTATGTGGGAAGTGTTATCTACTGGATGTGTGCTATCTGTAAAATTAAACAATTATCTTCCATATGTGGTATTATCAGTACTAAAATGTACTCCAAAAAGTCTCTGCTTTTAAAGATAGCTTCGTTTGTGTCCGATATGAGGCAGGCTCACTTAAATACGTCACTGAAGTAAACCAAAGAAAACAAAGCTTACAAAGACTAGAATAAACTTTCTGATGATATGCCAATATTGTTCTTTATGGCTATATTTTATTTTGTTTCAGAAATGTATTGACATATTGATAGAGAAGGAATATTTGGAGAGGGTCGAGGGACAAAAAGACACCTACAGTTACTTAGCCTAATCAGTTTACAGCATATAGAACAATCTCAGCAAATTTCAACCTAATCTTTGTCTTGACTGGCAGTTGAAGGATTCACAGCAACCATTTAGATTTAGATTATACAATGGAAACTATTTCCTGTGTCCAGAGTATTTTGTTTATTTATTTTTTAACATTACGATTTGCTAATGACTCCGTTAAATAAGAGCCAGTGGGTCTTTACGAGATGTGCCCAGCTGCCTATAATGCTGTGTTAATGTTAAGGGGATTTCAGGCTCAAAATCAAAACCACAACAAGTTCAACTCAGAGCCTGGACTATTGGTGTAAATAAAATTCTTCATTAAACTATTCTCAATGTTGACTTTTTAAACTGGTATTTATTGTTTTTGTTTGTGTTTTATGTTCAGCTGCATGTAACATTTTCATTCCCTACTGTTGACAACAGACTAGAGTATTGATTTACCTTTTCCGCGGCCGTGGCGTAGTGGTAAGCTAGTGCACTTTCTAATGCCTACTTCGATGTACCGTTCACAGGATTGAGTCTGTCTGTCAACCCTCGGGGTATATGAGCGAGTCACAAGATGTGGCTCCTGCAATCACAGGGTGGTTTTTACGAGGTTTCCTCCCTGTTTTCCACCATAATAGGGCAAGGAACAGTGTGAAGTGGACAATCCGTCGTCATGTAAGTGAAATACCCTTGAGTACGACGTTAAACCCAAAATCAAACGAACAAACCTTTTCCTCGTCTTGGTAAAGTAATCATTTTTTTCACAATTTGAACTTCAATTTTGGGCACATTCATTAAGGTTAAGTGTTAATCTTCATCATTTTTTTGTGTGCATAGTTACAGGAAATTATTACCGTATAGTTGTCTGCTTGTTACTCCTCGGTCAGTGATTGGTCCAGGGGTATTGTCGTCGTCATGTTCCTATGTCAGTCATTTTCACTGTCTTTTTTTACTTCCAACGCTATAACTATACAGTAAACATCATTCCGATGGAAACGTACAAATACAGTTTGATTTTCTATAATTTTTAGTGCCTTCTATAGCTGCATTCAAACGAATCTAGCACTTTGATTCGCAGTCCTGGTTTATGGCTGTTTATAAGGGAAATGTTCTGCTTATGTAGTTCATGCTTGATAGTGTACTACTGATCCTTTTTCAGTCACAGGTTCGAGTTTCACAGTGGACCTCGGAATATGTGGCATCCGACAATTGTGGGGGTGGTTAACCACCATATTTAAGTAATGCGGACCAAGTTCATCGTGACAATTATTTTAAAGTGCATGTGCTGTGTGTTGTTGAATGTCTGTCGCATATCTTATCTGAGTTATCTTCGAAGATAACCACAAAACACATTGCCAGAATTTCAGTCACGATACTCAATCTCTGTCTTAGACCTAGGGATCTTATACGAATTCGAATATAAGGTTATTGTAACAATTTCTTTTCTTTTTGCATTTGTATTTGAACTTGGTCGGCGCACTCAATCGTCTGCAATGCCTGAAACTGTACAGAATACGCTGCATAAAACCTGAAATTGTGGTTCCTTTAACTGGAATACACCGAAACCCAGCTATAGACACAAATCGATCGTATGACAACACCGTGAACCGATAGAATGCTTCGGGGCCCTCTGGCTAAACGCAGGGTGTTTGGAGAGTAGCCATACTGTCTGTACTTAGCACTTGAGGAAGAATAATCTTTTAACATTTTCAAAATACTTAGTTTAAATTATGGTTGTACTAGTGTCAATTACTGTTGGAACACACTGCCGCCATATGAGTGAAATACCATTGAGCTAGGCGTAAACATTAATTAGAATAATTGGAATTTTTGTTTTCACGTGTGGGTCGTCTCGTTTTACAAAGATAAGCTTTGAACTTTCATAATACTTGTGAATTACATTTTACTCAAGTCTTTCTACTTTGCTAGTAAAACTTTTCTGAAGAACCAATCATGTAAATTTGGAGAGACAGTAGCTAAAATAGTACCGGCAAGCCAATTAGTTAGCTTGTAAACATTCAATTATATCATAATTATATTCGATACTTATTGAACCAGATGAGACTAGTTTCACCCCTCGTCTGTAGTCCCATCGGTTTCCAGCAATTGTTGCTACAGTCAAAGTTTGGGTTGTACGCATTTTTTTTTACATTTTTTTTGCAAAACTATGACTTTTCTGAAGAAAAAAAAATCCGTTTTTGCACTGTTTTACACGATTGAACTGTAAGTTGAATTCCATCGATATTTAACAAATGCGTTTAAGTTTCTCGCAGTTTGTTAATTTTGGGGTGAAAATCATCGCCATTTTCATTTGATAAAATCGTATAACCATTGTATGGCACTAGTTTTTGGGCCTTGTTTTTTAAAGATAAGTGTATGGAGGTCATGCCACTTGATCCAGTTTGTTTAGCAGCTCTCCAGGTTTATCTCGATGGTGACGTACGAAAGTGATATTTCTTTACAAAGTCACGATGTTGTACAGAACCCCCTCCGTCTCTCCCAAAACAGCGTTTTTGTCAGGGGGGGGGGGCGGTATTAGAAATGATATTCTACCTCTGCTTCCATATATCACAAATATTTGTGAACATGCTAGCTTGAAAACAAATTCACGATTAACTTAAAACTTGCTATGTACATAACTTCTGTTAAGGCGACGGATTGGATTGCATTCCACCAAATTTCGCACAAAAATCTATCCAATGTTCATGTCTTTATGTGTTGGGAACACAATACCTACATGTAGAGAAGAATTTAACGATCAACTTCGATCAAACTTTGAATATAACTTCAACTTATCAGGACAACGAATGAGATTGCATTTAATCAAAATCCTGCAAATCTATATGGCTGTCATTAAGTAATTTTACAATAATTAAGTCTGCATATGCTGTGAACATTACATTTTGAAAACAAATTCACCGATTTAACTTGAAACATTGACTAGATTACTCCAACTAATATGACGAATGGGTTTGGCTTTCACCAAATTCCGTAAAACGATATGGCCGCCTTTGTGTATTTTTTCAAAATTTGCGCCACTATGTGTTGTGAACACAATAACTTGAGAACAAGTTTGTTGCCTCATTTCATACAATTACGCAAACCAATATATCCCTCCTACAGTGAGTAATTTTACAAGATTCGCATTTAGATGTATGTGTTGGGACCATAACTGGACAAGTTTAGCTGCTAAGATTCTTCTGTTAATGCCACGGATTTGATTGTACGTCACAGATCCGCAAAACAATATGGCCACAATAGCATATTTTAGACGTCTTAGTATTGTAAACACAATTTCCCATTAATTTAAAACCTGGAATGCCCTTCTCCTCCATTAAGACAATGGATGTAAAGACAGTAATTTGTACATTAACCGATTTTCTTTAAACTTGCAACACGGCTTCCACTTCTTACAGTCGATATTCAAACCTGTATGTGTTCCGAGAATACACATATTAAAACAACTACATTTATATTTTAATTGAAGGTTTCTCCATAGTAGATGGAATTTTATTCCATCAAAATAAAATTACAAACAACATGGTTGGTATTGTGTTTTTGACCAAATTTTGTCCACAGATATTACTTCATTAAACCCCTACCACAGCCTGGATTGCTCTCCACCAAAGTTCCCAAACCAATATGGTTATAAGCATCATGACCTTTACTCTGAATGTAGAATCTGATCTCAAACCCAAATTGGTAAAGATGCATTGACCATGATTGCGAGCATATGTTTTAAGAGGGGAGACCTGCTAGCTAATCCGTTTGTTTTACACTTGATTTAATCCTGAGACCGCATCAACTTGTTTGTGTGCTACAACAAAGTTAATTGTGCCCTGTTCGCTAGCCGTGGGATAGTATGTTCCAAACTTTATCGTTCTGTCATTTCTTAGGTTTCAACAGTGTGAGTATAATTGAAATATTATTGAGCAGGAAGTTGGTAGTAATCAATGAATTGTGTCGGCTAAGGTCTAGGTCAAACCATTTGACCACATTTTAGTCCTGGCTAAATTGTGACCCGTCTTTTCTGAGATTGAGACCATATTCGCTTTGTCAAGGTGAACCCATTTGGTCAACCAAAGAGATCCTTAAAGTTTATATGAATGTGATATTCTTCATCGTTGGGTAAAAATACGGTATCTATATAATGCCACACACATTACTTAAATAAATGAAACGTATTTAAAAGACAGTATACTATTAGTTTGTCTAGCTGAATTGGAACGGCCCTTTTGTTAATTATGGAAATTTACACAAAAAAAGAAGGTATTAGTTTGTCTAGCTGAACTGGAACGACCCTTTTGTTAATTAAGGAAATTTACACACAAAAAAGAAGGTATTAGTTTGTCTAGCTGAATTGGAACGATCCTTTGTGTTAATTAAGGAAATTTACACAAAAAACACCGCGTTTTCCTCATCATAACTTTTGACATAACGGTTAAATGAAACCCTACATACAATATATAAGAACATAACAAATAAGATAAAGTAAACATAACATATTTGTTTTTATTTTGTAAATATATAATAAAAGTGACTAAAATGGTGTTGAGTAGAACAAACTTCTTCTTGGACATCTACTTTCACCTTAACATATTTGTTAGAATTTCCGCTCTAATCGTCAAACAAAGAGTCCCATGCATCTTTAAACTCCTGGGCACTGATTTGGCTATCACCTGCATATAAGAAGAGAAGAAACAATTGGTTTAAAAGATTGATTATATTTTGAATCAAACTGAACATTGTCATCAAGCGGATTAACTAAAGCCTGAACATCCACCAGGAGCAATGTCCCATTTAACTCGTTCAAATATCTTTTCCCGTAATAGCGCCAATAATCCTGTTTATTATTTTTTAGACAAATTCCTTTCACAATATGTAAATGCTATTATGTTCTTAGAAACCTTTAAACGGGCCAACTTCCCTCTGCGAGATTGCTCAAATATAGACGATTAGATAAAGAAGCTGTTTTTGATATAGTTCACCAAATAAACTATTTTCATTTTGTACTATAGTGTTAATCGAGGAAATAACATACTTTGTTGTCCCGAATTTCATGTATCACTCCTATATTAAGCCCTCTGGCTAAGGGCAGTTTATTTGAAGAGTAACACTACTGTCTTTACTAGCACTGGAGTAAATTATCTTTCCAGAATTATAGAAATACATCTTGGCTGTGCTAGGGTCAATTATTGTTGGAATACCCTTTAGCACGGCGTAAAACTCCAATCAATTAATCTCATATTTAATATTCAGAAATTGGGCTCCATCCGATCAAATTTATAATTATTTTGGGGAACCAATCGTCGAGGCATCGCATGAGTATGAGAACAGGCGATATGGACCAATCGTCGGGACACGTATGAGGACAGATGATGTGGGTTTTCGTCGGTACATCGCCCAAGTGCGAACAGGTGATGTGGACCTATCGTCGGGGCATCGCACGAGTATGAGAACAGGCGATATGGAACAACCGTTGGGACATCGCTATGAAACGTGTACGACTGGAAACGTCTCATATTTTAAGATAGCGATGGAGAAAGTAAAGGCCCCAAGTGGGTTACAAAAATAAATTACCATCAGCATCGAATGTTTTGAAAATATGTCGTAGATCTGGTACGTCGGTGATGAACCCATCGTCATTAGTATCAAAGAGATGGAATTCTAGCCTGGCGTCCACGTCGTCGTCCCAGTCATCTCTATCCCAACCAGAGGTAAACTCATACTGGTCTATCCTTTTGTCATCTAAAATAGACAATGAATTGAGTTATTTTCTGCAAATGCAGATTTGGATGATATGGTAGAATACAGATATGTACGACATCACATGTGCTAGTTTATATCACATCCCCCAAATGGCCCAAATACCGATTTATATCACATCCTAGAATACTGATTTATATCACATCCAAGAATACTGATTTTTATCACATCCCACCATTACTGATTTGTATCCGATCCCAGAATACTAATTTATATCACATCCCAGAATACGGATTATTGACATATGGCTTAATCAATTTTAGCAAGGAGGTAATTTATTATTTATTCATAATTTAACATTATTACGTGAGATTTTACTTGGTTGTTATTTGATAATAAAAACCAGCCAACGAGTACAGGCCACACGAAACGACAGTATTAACACTCCTCCAAGAACAGTAGCCTATAAATTATCGGACATAACAAAGAAATATGGTAGACATTCTCTAGTGGCAAGGCGATATGAAGCCAACTCGTCTTCTCAGGAGTACGTCAAGGAACTAGATCTATTATTCAAAGGAAGAAAATATGTATTTGGTTTACTGTTCGAGTCCCAGTGGTCAAAGATCATGTCAAACTCTGACTCCGTTAAGTGGCCATCCCTATCCACATCAGCTCTGCGGAATAAATGGTTGTCCGCGCTGACCCTGGAAATATATTATATAATAAAGATATATTAAACAAATGCTGAATAATTTCTGTCTGTAACGTTTTGTAATAATGTTGTGCTCTGGAGCGTGGGATATGGCATTTGTTTTGCTCGGTAAGAGTTATCATCCTTTGTTTGATGTAAAGCATTGGCAGTGAAGCAATCGGATGCCAATCCCGTCAGGCAAAAGCGTTCTCCAGTAATGGGAACTGAGGCCATCCACATTTCGTTGGGGCTTGTAATGTAAATGTATCTTCCTAATGTTTAGCACTCATAAAATAAGCCCAAAATACCAGACCATAACAAGTACAATTTCTACAATATGTTTGAGCAAGTAACATTATGATTTGTCAGCCCTCTTTGCAACTCTGGCTTGTCCATGCACTCCGCCTCAACTGCCTCGATGTGACAAATCATGATGTTCTTTTCTCTAAAATGCATTACTTGTGTAGTATTGTTTTCCGAACGTTAAAGCGCAAACCGAATCCGCTTGAATTTAACTGTCTTCATTATCTCTTTACATTATATACTCTTTCTAGAACATAAAAACATCCTCTCAATATTAACAAAGCAGACTGATACATGTGGCTTGAGAGGTTGACTTCCGAATAAAAAAAACAATGAAAGCAGGGCAACGAAACATTTCTATTCTTTATTGACAAAATACAAGCAGAAAGTAAAATGTTTAAAAAAAGTGTTTTTTTAGGATGATGTATTCTCGTTTTTGGTATGAAAACAAAATTATTACATTTACGTATAGGTTAGCATAATAAACAACACCTTACGTTACTATAAATTTCAATTTTGTTTAATTTATTGATCAATGAATCAATGACTGAATCAATGAATCAATGAATGAATGCATGACTAATTAAATCAATTGGAGTTAACATGGGCTGTGTAAGAAGCTGTACATTGTCAGCCCTGTTGTTTGTATGTACTGTTCGCGTCTTTAACAGCCGGATGACTTACTGTCACAATCATCGACAGTAACTGTTCGTGTAAGAGATCCTGTTATCAGTGTGCCACTTGGAAACGTTGTCAACTGACAAAAATCCACAGTTTATTAGCTGTATCAATACAAATTCACTCCTAGAGAAAACAAAGAAGAAACACCATGGCTGCTGCAACCAGTAATTTTCCAAAGCATTAAAGGAAAAAACTAATACTCACAAGGCCAGAAGAGCAAACAAACACACTAGTATGGATCGCATGGTGAAGAGTGAACAGTTTGTGGAACTTTTCCCTCGCAGATCGTTATATACAGGTTACACGTCATCATCCCATATCAGTTTGAGACCCAGTTTTATTTGACAAAATCGAATTAATCTTTAATGTCACTCGTGTATTAGAAAATTTCACAAGTTGTTGGTGTATGTTATTGCCATGACCTTTAAGAATTTAGCGACCAGGAAAGGATTTAATTTGTAATCTTATCGTTACTTGGTTTCACCAAGTTTTAAAAAAATAAATGCAAAACTGATGGGACATCGTTTTCGATGACGTCCTGAGAAAGAACACTCTTTACATTTGGTAAATTGTAATTAATTGAAAATCTATGTTCTGAAAAAGTCTTCTCATCTTTGAGAATGTTTACAAGTCCTAGTAAATGTGTCAGTCCTCGTCCGTTGAGTCGTTGGATCTTACGACAAATATTAATTGGTGTTCAACGTCATGCTGGAGGGAATTTCACCCAACTGACGGAATATACTTTATTGTTTATATGTCTAGGGAACAGTTGTCATTTTGTAGGTATTGCTTGACCCCAAGGTCGAGTTTCATGAAAATCGTTTTCTAAAAACGGAATATGGGTAGAAATATTATGTCTGTATATATATATATATATTTGGAGAAGGCTTAGATAACCAGGATAACAAATATGGTAAAAGTTCGACGGAACACCTCTGATGTATTTGCCTATATTATTATTATGACACAAGTTGCTTCATGGTCATCAATATAAAACTAAATAGGACAATATAGATTTACATAGTGTATTACTGATTTTGATTGAGTTAATCTTACCTTCTAATTCACAGATTAAAGCGAAACAATCTTGATTTCTTCAACATACTGAACCATTAAATTAAGGATTTGTATCTTTCTCAAATCATTTATTCCCGTATTAAAACCATGCAGTACCGAGGAACAGAATAACTGATTTCAAAAACCTTTCTGAATCACTTTATCCCAAATAAATATCTTATGGCAGCAGCTTTATTCATTTCTAAGAACTCTTCTGAATCACGTTATCCCAATAAAATATCGCGTGCCAAAGAATTCTTGATCAGGAAATCAGGCACCGAATCGCCACCAGTAAATGTCGGCCACCTAGACCACTCAGCCTTCGACAAAATCTTCTCAACTAGAATATGTTCTAACTAGAGCTGTAGCGACAGCTATATAGGATTCCGATAACTATTCAATTGTCTAAGACGTTTAAATTCGACCAATGGTAATAACAACCAATCGACAAATATCCAATAATAAGCAGAA
>JAVFBX010219555.1:0-11447 GCA_034783855.1 Mopalia kennerleyi | reverse complement strand
TTAATCATTCAATCGATATGGCCATGTTCGTTTAATCATTCAATCGATATGGCCATGTCCGTTTTGAATGACAAGAAAATGACAAGAAAATACGCGCGGAAAAAGAAACAATGCGCCTATTGAAACGATATAGTCGGTTTTACAGATTAGTTTGTACGCTTCGTTCGCCGGTAGGTCGTGGTTTGCTCGTTAACATAGGCCTATTAGTTGTACGCTTCGTTCGCCGGTAGGTCGTGGTTTGCTCGTTAACATATTAGTTGTACGCTTCGTTCGCCGGTTGGTCGTGGTTTGCTCGTTAACATATCAGTTGTAGGCCCCTACGCTTCGTTCGCCGGTTAGTCGTGGTTTTCTCGTTAACAGATTAGTTTCAATTTGTGCTTTGGTCTTCTTCACATTCCAGTATAAATTCAGCCATTGGCGTGTTTATTGACCCTTTGTGAGATAGAATGTAGACTTTTATTGTCACTGTTATAATAAGATAGCTTTGTGGATTAATAATATATTACTGCATCGAATTGAACAACAGCTGAAATCGAAGTTGGACAAGCAGCTTCCATCGATTTGCTTCATTGTAATAACGGTTGGCTATTCTGCTGTAGAGCGAGGTGTGGTGAAGCTCTATGCAGGCGGCTATCAGGGGAGGTCTGTTATATATCTTAGGTAATCAGTCAGTGTAGAAATAAATTCAGTCATACCGCGTACAAACTTCTCTCATTGGATGTCACACTTATAACATGTCAAGGGGGTCCCACATGTACAAATAATGACTGCTCCCTGTCAATTGAGGTCGCTTGTGTGTAACCGGTACTGTAGTTTTAACAGGGACGGCCAGTAAGACAGACAGGGAACAAGTGAGCACGGGCGATATCTACTTCATATCATACAAAAATGGTAAGTATGTGTACAAGTATGAACATAAATTATACTCTCCATATATATGGTATATCTTTAGTTTCACATAAATAAATTCAAAAGTGATTTCTGGGCAATACTACTTTGAGTAAGCTCTAACAGGTAGTTGTGAGTTTACTTTGATTAGCCGGCTGTGGGCCACGTGAATGGCGGGATAGTTATTAGTCAGCATGCACTCAGGTAAATCGTATTTGAGCAAATCCGAGCGCGCGGTTCTAACAAAACCTTATAAGAGCACACGATAATCCACTTCAATCCGTTACTTTTAACGTTGATCTACTCCCAACTCGATCCTCCGTCAACGTTGCAATGACTGACCCTTACCTGGTTGATTTATTCATCCCTGATTAATCTTATGTTTAATGGATCCATGTATAAAATAAACTGATACAGATTAAACGAGGCCAAGTTAATTAATGCATGCCGCAAACGCTATTTAATAGCTAACTTATGTCACTATATGTATATAAGTTGAATATAAGCGGAGTGTTTACTGTCCCAGTCCCGTGTTAAAAGACGTATATTTCAGTCCTTTAAACGTAATGTATGTACTACCTTAAATCTCCTAAAGCCGTGTAATTCCTCGGCAACATGACTGACTGGAGAAATAGAAACTCTGAACACATTATGTGCTTAAATCTTATTTTTCTACATTCGACAGCCTTGGTTATCTTGGATTACTTAGATTAACTGTATAAGGTATTAAATCTGTCACCTGTAATCCGGCACATGGTCTTTGGGTTGACTGTTATACTTGTTTGTGGGGTGTTTTTTTTTTGTATATTTAAACCATGAACTTAGAGGTATTTTGTATCATTGGCTTAAGTTTAAGAAAGAAGCTCTAACGCGCTTGTCAATATCACGTATAGCTGTGGCGAAGTTATCGTCTACTGTCAAATTAGTCTAGTATTATAAAAGATTAAGTCCTTCAAATATATATATTTTTTAACTATGACTTGTTGGTCAGAACGGAGACTAGAATGAGTATGTAAACCAGGCTGGTCGTATACGTGAAGTACAGCAATGTTATACTTTGGCACATACGTTAGTCATCAGAAGCAATGCGACAAGGGTGTTTTAATCAGCCCTGTGGCTAAATGCTAGATGAATATAATTTAACGGAAATGGCTGGTTAGAGGGAACCGAATTGTTACTGGTGTGGCCGGTAGGTAAATATTACCATTGAAATCTCGGCTGTTAGGAGACTATTGTGACGAGATCATTGTCTGGGCATGTTAAGCGTTATAACCAAGCACTTCATGTTTGTGACCCGGCCATGGTTACTATTGACTCGGATCTTGTTTTCAACTGTGTTAAAATCCCATTACCGCGTTGTGCAGTCTATGTAGAACAGACTGATCAATACATGTCAACAGTCAATCTTTATAGTAGCTCATGCTAGTTGTCACGGACCATCGACTCTGTGCAGATGCCTCAGTTGTCCTGCATTACGTTAGATTGGGGTGTGACTAGTCCTTTAGAAATTATGCATATCTTTCAAGTCGTCTTCCCTGTGACTGAGAAATCCTCAAAGTGTGTGCGACAAGGGACGCCCACTGCGCTAACCTATGTTACACCACTATCTAACCGATTCAGAATAACTTGTCCCAATGCGATATCCAACATTACACCAGTGTCCGACCAATTTCAGAATGACGTGTTCCACTTTTGCACAACAAGTTTGATCGGTCCGTTCTGTTATTCCTTCCAAAACCGGTTTATGTTACAATTGAAGCCCTTTTATTCATCGGACACATTTTCTTTCTATTTGTGGCAAATCCTAGGCCTACCAAACATAAGGCGGATATGGACACGTCGCTGTCAGCGAAGTCTTGAAAACAGCAATAATTATGCATTTTTTTAATCTTTGTTTTATTTACAATTCTTTTTGGGGGTGTAAGAAGCCGATTTATTGGCGGTGTATTATGTCTTGTGATTGTCCTGTCTTGTCTTTGGTTATTGTCTTTGGTTCTTGTCGTCCCCTTAACTCATGGACTAGCACGCCGTCAGATAAGTGAACTAACCTTTAGTATGACGTTAAACTCCAAATAAGGCAAACATCCTTCATAATAAGGGAGTTTTGTTCTGGTATAATCTCCGATTTGATATGATATATTAGTTATAATTGTATCTTCTGTGGGTTAACTTTGCTTTATAAGGCTTCTGTGTATTTTCACCTTCATGCATACAGCATATATCCTCCGTTGGGCTATAAATAATAAGATATATGCCATGTGTTTTAAATGTTCCGCATGACCCCGGCCATTCACGGTTAAGTGGTGCATACCATGCTAATACAGTTTACAGCATGAGCCTATACGTGTCATTTGTGTATACGTTGATTTCCTGCGTGGAATGGGATAGACAAAAAAATGATTAAAATGTCGCCCTATTTTCGTGATTGTTTACGTGGTTGATCGTTTACGTGGTTGATCGTTTTAGATTATTAGTTGTGGCTGCTTATAACGTTTAATCTTGTTTCGCCTCCTTTCTATGTAACCATGGCAATGTATAAGCTAACTACAGATCCTCCAATTTACCGTTCACTGATTGGAGTCCATCAGTCAACCCTCAGGTATATGAGTGAGTCACACAATGTGGCTCCGGCAATCGCGGATGTGGTTTTTACGCAGTCTCCTCTCGGTTTTTCCATCGTAATAAGACAAAGAACAGTGTGAAGTGGACAATCCATATAAGTGAAGTACCCTAGAGTACGACGTTAAGCCCAAACAAACAAACATTCGCTGTACCGATCACTGATTCGAGTTCCCTTTTCGGCGTAACTTATATGAGGAAATCGCACGAGTTCTCCCCAGCAATTGTGTTGGTGGTTTCCTCCCGGTTTTCCGCCGTGTTCATGTAGGGCGGATCGAGAAGTGGATAATTCGTATCCATATAACTAAAATACAGGTGATAACGAAGTTAAACCCAGCCAGGCCTCAGTAACCTTCCATTCTTTAAACTAATACGATTTATTAGAAATGCACCTCATATTTGCCTACGTTAAAATTCCAAATGCAATATATTCCATCTTGCCATAAAATAGATCAAATGTGTATGAAAATAGAGGATTCAAAACTCTAATCAAGTTTTAAATGTGAGCGTAAAATTTGCAGTGCGAGTTAAGAAGAACAGCTACTCAAATCAACAGGTGGCCGTGCCTTTGTGGTATAGGTGTGCGCTTAATTCTTACTTCGATTTACCGTTCACGGGATAGTTGGTCTGTCAACCATTCGGTGTATGAGGGAGTCCCATGATGGGACTCAGGCAATCGCAGGAGTGGTCATTACGAGGTTTCCGTAATAAGAAAAGGAGTAGTTTGGAGTAGAAAGTCCACGTCATATAAGTGAAATACCCTTGAGTAGTTTGTCGAATGTTTGAGGATGAATTTTTAAAGCAAAACGCTGTTATTTAAGCTGTCTACTTTGATCTATATGCTGTTGTATTTTGTTGTTACTCTATGTTTAGGCTATGTCTTTTTTTGCGTTTGAAATCTATTCTATCCACTTATAACCTCTTAATTGTGTGCTCTTCAAATTTATTGTCAATGAAATCGTCTGTTTCCCTGTTTTAGGCGGACCAATTGACTGAGGAACAAATAGCTGGTAAGTTATCGTCCAAAGAACTAGTGTAGTTCTGAGTAAATACATGTATGTGGCAGTCAGCTGAGAAATAAACCCATCCCTCCTTGCCATTGACTGGTAGCAGCTTGTTGTAAATCATTAATCTTAAGGGGCCCACGATGATGTCCGCTGTTCCCACTGTCTTCCGTATAGCGTGGCGTCGAATGTTTTCTTCGCCTATTGTGCTGGCGCGCGGTAATATGTTTGCTTAACCTTTCCTACTGTGCACGATTCGCGCCACAAAACAAACAAATCAAGCAAGCATACAGAAAAAAAAAACGTAATCCAATGGTTAGGATATGGAACTGACTGCATCGACCTGCGGTATGGGGGAGTCGAACGTGATGACTTGAGTGCGACGTTATACACAAATCGAATGAACAATGCAAAAGTTGTGTGAACTCCAAAGGCTGCACAGTAGTATTATAAAAGTGGATAAGAAAACTTACATACCCAATACCTCGAATCACATAGGACCGTTGCTAACAGGGGGGACAACTCTTTATAGAACCAGCACATCGGTTAGCAGGGGGAACAACTCTCTATCGAACCAGCACATCGGTTAGCAGGGGGGACAACTCTATATCGAAACGGCACATTAGTTAGCTACTGTGATTTACAGAATGACGAATATAAACGGATAGGCCTACTGCATATATGTGCCATCTTGTATTGTACTCTCCATGTCATTGCACTACATCATTGGCCCGCGGCCATAGCTTAGTGATTAGCTTGTCGACCTGCTAATTCTACTTTGCCATTCGTCACAAGGGTTCGATTCTGTCGACCTCTGGTATACAGGGTATGGGAGGCAATCGCAGTGTTAGTTTTTAGAAAAACAATTAAATACGCTGTTGAACCCCAATCAATCGAGTAAACATTACATTGGAATGGATAACTTCTCGACAAAAAACTTGGGCGGATACATGTGCAGCTGCTCTGTCAACATTATAATGCTTGGTTAGCTGTAAGATCAATTTTGTTCTAAAATATTTGTTTTCGTTTTTATAGAATTCAAAGAGGCATTCTCGCTGTTCGACAAAGATGGCGATGGTACCATTACAACAAAGGAGCTGGGAACAGTGATGAGATCACTTGGTCAAAACCCAACCGAAGCTGAACTACAGGACATGATTAATGAAGTAGATGCTGATGGTACGTTAAACTGCAAAGTATTTTGTCCACTGTGACATTGGAGTCCATGTAGACTCTTCCAATGTTTTCCTGCAATTTCGTCAGGTGAAATCTGTCCACGCCTGACAAGTGTTGGAATTCCTGTGGATTCAGACTAATTACTTATTTCTAGAAATAATGTTATTTAGCTTTTCCCCACCTGTAAACTAAAGTGCTTGGGAAGGCCTTCCTGCAAACTTAAGTGCTTGGGAAGACCTAATGACTGTTTTCCCCGGTTCCTGTGTACTTTGATTACCAAGTGGCTGGCTGGGCCGTGGCGTAGATTTATCGTTCACAGGATCGAGTCTGTCTGTCGACCCTCAGTTATATGAGTGAGGGGGTGGTATTTACCAGGTTTCCTCCCGGTTTTCCACCATACTCGGGCAAGGAACGGTGTGAAGTGGACAATCCGTCGTCCTATAAGTGAAAAACCCTTGTACCAGGTTAAACCCTAATCAAACAAACAAAACGAAGTGTCTGGCTGGCGAACGCTAGTTAGTGGGATGCCTATTGATGTAACAAACATCGCTCTCATATGGGTGCATTGTACACTGACTACATGGAATAAATAAAACCGTCCTTGTTTAAGAGAGTATTACTGGAGTTGAGGCATAAACCTCTTACTATGGTACAATTTATAAAGTCCGTTGTCTTGGGGTAACTTGGGATTGTTTGTGTTTCAGGAAATGGTACCATCGATTTCCCAGAATTCCTTACCATGATGGCCCGAAAAATGAAGGACACAGACAGTGAAGAAGAGATCCGAGAAGCATTCCGAGTTTTTGATAAAGACGGAAATGGATTTATCAGTGCAGCTGAGTTACGACATGTTATGACAAATCTGGGAGAAAAATTGACAGACGAAGAAGTGGATGAAATGATTCGGGAAGCAGATGTGGACGGCGATGGACAAGTGAATTATGAAGGTACCGTTATTTTAGATACAACAAGTAGGCTAATTCATAATCCCAACGACTTTCAACAATTTAATAACGTATTGGTACGTATGGAACTGGACATCTTTGCGAGGCAAGAAGGATGTTTACAGATGCTCGTGGTCGCATCTTATATTGAATGGTACTGATGAAACTAACAGATTATAATATTTGCAGACTCTGGCACTGCTGTCATTAAATATCTGACGTCACATGTCTAAAATCTGATTGTTTATATTTCAGAGTTTGTGCAGATGATGCAAGGGAAATAAGTCCTTGTTTCATGTGAAGATCCATTCAATCTTTTGGGAGACTGATTCAAAAGATTAAACATTAAGAGTTGTGAGAGAAAGCGAGACAGAGAAAGACGGATAAGGGAGACCCAATCTCGGATAGAAGTTTGTCCAGTATCTGTGATTTCACAGAACACCATTCTCTTTGGACTTACATAACTTTCTGTAGTAAGCTTCACCAAAGAAAACAAGTCATCAATTGTCTATGTGATCACGTGGACAGACCTACAAGTACAACGAGTATATTTTATATACATACCTCCGAATGGAAATCGACTTATTTATGTAGTCTATATCCGTAAAAAAACTTTAAAGCGATGTTCCCGGCTGCAATATCCCCTTATATCCCTTGAAAGTTAATCATTAAATATATTTAATTATGGCATCGACTTCTCGTTTCTTCAGTTTATAAAATAACCTGAGGGTTACAGATATATAGGCTACCTACGTACGACTATAAACAGTCGACTCTGTAATTTTCTGTACGTAGGCAACTACTAGTATTTTGAAATGAAAGATATATAATCTAAGTTAGATATATATATCATATACCTATGAGACTCACCACACAGATACAGAGGCATCGTATATTTATCCGTGTCAGATGGTTCATATACATGTACGTACGGTCTGAAAAGGGACTGCTTTCAATGTTTACATTCTGTGACAGCGCACCCTATAACGTGGCATAGGAAATCCCTCGACCTTGCGTAACAGATCGACACTGTCTTGGCAACCGGAAAATTTGTGCCATTTATGCATTGTTTCTCTGATTAAAACCAATATACATTACGTTAACACAAAATAAAGCCGCTGGTTGGTGTTTGGAATTGAACTATATTTTCTCAAATGTCTTTCTGGGGTGTGTAATTTAATAGAACAAATTCACGTGCGCGGTCAGCGCGTCACTGGGGTTTCCCTCTGCGCAGTAATATGATTCTAACGTAAACAAACTTGCGTTTTTTTTTCAAATTTCATTTTCAAACAGTCTTACTGTTGTTGTAAATACTTAAATCGTATAATTATCTTTGTAGTTTTATTGGTTTTGAAATGGGTAATCAAATAGCTCGTTTTATTACATGATTTAACAGTTAAATATTGGATTATGTTCAATTTCGGAGTTAATAGTTACTTTGCCTCTGTCCAACGATCGTCACTGAAAGTTTGTCAAATTTGTCCCAAAAATCGAAATTTTCAAGAAATATCGAAGTTATTTGATAAACAGATTATATGTAAAGTGCGTGTTACGTGTCGTTGTATCAGCTCTCGTTCTCTCAGGTCGGACTGCGTATCAATCTCGCTCTTCGAGCTCGATTGATACTGCAGTTCGACCTGAGACAACTTGAGCTTATACATCGTCACGTATCACGCACTGTACATATACTCTCTATATATATAACTTTTGTGTACTGCACCCATTTCCATCGTAAAAAAACCTAGAGACATTGCCTGTTAATTTTCAAAATTCTTTATACCGTACATTTCAGAAATCGTGGATTGGCCCTCCCTTGCGCTAAAGGTGCATTCTCACAGTATACGAGTTGTATATAGTAACGACTTTGGGGGATTCCCCTCATTTCTTGCGTTTTGATTGGTCGCTCATTCAGTATTATTTTTTCCACGAATCAAAATGCCGCAAATAAGGGGAATCCCCTGAAGTCGTAACGTTATTTCGCAAAGCGACGTCACTCTGTTGTCGTAACGTCATAACTTGAAACCCCTGTATTGATACAACGGTGGAAGATTCTTAGTCCAATAAGCTTCTCTTTCTAAGCGTTTCTGTTTGGTTTCCTCTTCAGAAGGAAAAAAGTGTAGGCCTATTCTGTCAATCGACATTATCTCAGTTTGATCTTTAAGCATTCAATGATCCGGGTATTGTTCCATGCACAAAACGATTTTAGCCTGGTTGAAGTTGGTCTTAATTACTATCGGAATGTTACAATATGCCTCCAGGATTGTTCGCCAAGACAATAAAGGCGAACTTAAGCTAAGAAAGGGCCCCAGAAATCGAGAAATGTTCAGTTATTGGAGATATGAGCTGTGGCCCAAACAAATGATTGTTGGCTCTAATCTGAAAGGGATGTTTTGTTTCACTTACATATTGTTCCAGACATTTCTAACAAGTGAGGAGTTACCACATTTTCTAAATGACAGCTCAAAATGTCTACCAAAGATGTCCAGATTGGGGCCCCGAATGAAGGGCACCATCTGACATATAAGTCTATATACAATCTCGTAAAACTTCAAAAGACAACTGATTTTCTTCCGCCCCTGCAGATTGACTGGTGTTTAGCGTCAGTGTCTTAAAACAAACTTGCGCAACTATAAATATGCAGTGTTGGCTGTATTTCTATTTTACTAAATTAATTGTACTCCACATGATAAAGAGTGGGACAATGCTGGAAAGATGTTATCCCCATCCAGGGGGCGCCACAACTAGAAGACTGCTTCTACACCCCTGTGATATTTTTGCTCCTTTTTTTTGGTTTAAGTGTTGTTTTATTTTCCATAATATTTGTATTAATGACTCGCTTTAGAGAAAATAATGGTACTTTCTGATAACTTACACGTTTAACAACTTTGAGTTTTATATATTGTATAAGACTTATATACTTGGGTTGTATTAAATGAATAAAAACACGAACTATTGAGCTACTCTTCGTTAATATTTACCTATCTGATCTTTCGGCACCCATGCCGGAGTCTTTTCTCATGTTGATACAAATAAAAAATTTAAAAAAAACTTATACAAATAATAATATGACCTTAGCCACCCACAGTATGTTATGATGCTTGGAAACAGCTATTAGCAATTAATGGCATAGAATATTACGTCACATTAATACTGTGACATAAAATAATGTTGTGACATAAAATAACGTAAATTGTGACGTCACATCCTATTGGTTGTTGATTACTGTTCCCATGGTCGCCTTATGTTGTCTTGGTGCCATATTATATTCTGATAGGCTAAGATCATATAAATTGCTGTATAAAGTTTAAAAAATTTATTGTTTGTATCTTTTGGAGAAAGGTCCTGACATCTCGTGAAATTAAATGTTTACGTGCAGTGGCCCAACAGACCGTGCTTATAATATATTTAACATTATGCTTTGCTACGTACTGATATATGAACAGTGCATTGGAGAAATTGATTTTCTCCGGAGGTCAATAAACCTATTCAATCCATTGCGGGCAAATACAATTCTATATTATTGCGACCAACCAACTTCATGGCAAGCAAAAGAGGCTTTTGATCCACTAATTGATCACTGTAATTTGTCCTTAACTTTCTATTCATTTCTTTATTTACGAATATATCGCATTACGGAATATATTGCTGAATACAAGTAATGTTTTGTAAAGTGCTAGTCACATGTGTTTTCCTTTTCACGCAAACTGCATGCCAACAAATAATATATTGAGCGACAGGTGTATTACAATCGGTTGAAATATGTGGATATTATTTTAAACAAGCGACAGATGGTTTAAACTGTTATTAGTCAATTATGTCATATCGCTGGCTGTCAACATTCTCCATAGGTATCTACAGGCTTGGTTCCAATAAACAATGGAGCATAGGCCTACTGACACATGCGCGATTAATATAGAGTATGAGTCATGTATACATGTGTGAGATTGCCGTGACGAGTGTTTAGTAACTTTGTTATAGGTTTAGTGTATATGCGGTTAAAGCAGCAGAACACCTGCCTCTCCTGTTTGCTTTGTAATTAACACACCGCCAAATAGTATTTTAATTATCTGGCACCCGATAGACCATCTGTCTTGAGTGACACAGTTTGCCAACTGACAGAGAGTGGCCAGTAAAGTATCGCGTTCTAACGTCTACTCATTCGTTATACAAATTCCAACGAATGTCCACATTTATTTATTCTCTTTTATATTGTAGCAACGATAATACTTAACTCTCATTTGCTTTGTTGTCTGACCGAAGCCAACATGCCGAAATTTGTTTATTGGCACATATACAACCATTCTTTGGTCAATCCTTACAGAAACATCCAAAATGATTCTACAGTATTTTTCTGTAAGGGAATTAAATACCACATCCCAGAGCTGCGACAACTCGGCCACAGATATCATATTCTGTACAACTAGATGCCAGTCTTGTCCCACATAAGTTCACCAAAGGTCATCAACGTGCACTTACGAAAAAGAAATATTGCGTTTTTCTTAATCATAGCGATTCAAATATCACAGTCGGCAAATCTATTATCTTCCCAGAGTATAGCACACTGTTTGAATCAATTGTAACAAAACCCGACTGCATGCTCAACCAGTTAGAAACAGCTCAAAACACTTAGGTGTTAACAAGACAATCCGCACTATAATTAAGAGATAAACAAGCTAAGCCTCGTATAACTCTTTGGTTTCCTGTCGTTTCATCATCAAGGGAAGCTCCCCCTACTGTGTACTTCATATACCTGTACACCAAACCACTTCATATACCTGTACACCAAACCACTTCATATACCTGTACACCAAACCAC